>JTLS01000112.1:0-30379 GCA_000826855.1 Basidioascus undulatus | reverse complement strand
TGGTCGAGCCTGATGAGCGGCGCGGTTGCGCGGGCGTGGGCCGCCGGCGCCGGAATGCGATCGGGGGGGGGAGAGGAGTGGGATGGGGACGACGACGGACTTGGACACGGGCTTACATCGCTTCACGTCGGTTACTACTTCACTTTCGATCATTAATGCCGACCGCTGAGCAGTAGGCCGGGATACGCGCACTTGCACCCGGACATCTGGGCAGCGACCCATCTTTTCCTCTCGATCGATCAAACTCCCACTCACACGCAACCCACACAGCAAGATGTCGCTCTTTCATTACTCTCCCAGCTCATGTCCTCTCCAACCATCCCAGCGCGTATTCACTTGCACTCCGCCTCGCCTTCGTCAGCCCTCCCCATCGATGGCTGCTCGTAAATGCTTCGACTCCCCAAGCCCGCGATCTTCCTCTCCTCCTCAAAGTCGCTCCCCAAAGCCCAAGCTGTGGATTCACACCTCGCGCACCTTCTTGCCCCTTCCCTTCCCCGGATCACCGCCTCACACGCCATGCTTCCACCTTACTCTCCAACCTCAAAACCCACCCCTCCCAACCCCAACCCCTCATCTCATCTCTCACTCTTCCTCGAGCCGCGCAGCTCTCCGCGTCTCCGGGTGCCATGCTCTGGTCTATATGTTTTCGTTCCAGAGCGGCAGAGGGCATGTCGGCGCTGAAGCGGCGGCGGGGGGAGGGGGCCGTCCGAAACTACTCTCCCTCGTTCTGACCCACCCACTCCCATTCGCGCGCTCTCGCTAGGTCGGGCTACTGGCTCGCTGTGAGCCAGCCTTTCGATCTGGCGAGCTGCTCCTCGACGGTCTCCCAATAACTAAGCCGTCATGCCTCTCGTGCCGCGCACCGAGTTGGGCGATTGGGCGAAACTGACGTCTGACTGTATATGTGAACTCAGTACCGACGCTGCCGTGTGTACTGACAAGCCTTTTCAGGTCAAATCTATATTCCTCGTGAGCTTCGTGATCTATACCTGGAGACACGCCAAACTGACGCAAGCACATCCTCTTCAAAGGCCAACATGTCGCACGAGCTGCGCACGCCTTTTGCGTGAGTTACCCGGACATTATGTGGGCGATTGTACCTGATCCTCTCGAAACAGCCCGTTCTACGGGCTACTCGGGCTCCTGGCCGAGACGCAGCTGGATCATGAGCAGCATGAATTGCTTTGATGCCGTCACGTACTTTTTGTGACTGCCCGCCCTGACAAGTCTTTCAATTAATCAAAACTGCCAGGCAATCCTGCGAGCTTCTCCTCGAGGTAAGAGCATGCACTGACTGCGGTGAACGCCGAATTGACACCTATCGGCCTCAAGACCATTTCCAACATCCTGGACTTCTCGAAGCTCGAGGCTCGCGCCGTCAAGCTGAACATCGCGCCCGTCTCATCCGGCGATCTTGTTGCCGATTGTCAGGATCTCTTGTTATCGTTGGCGACAGAGAAAGGTGTGGATCTCACGTACGACTCGATCCCGCCTTCCCGGCTATGATCGACGCCGACGGACCGCGCATCCGCCAAAGTACGTCGACGATTATGCCTCCCGGCTTTGTCTCGGTCTGTTAACTGACATACCGGACATAGTCTTGCAAAACCTCATCGGCAACGCCCTGAAGGTTCACATCTGCCGAAAAATGCTCATCCGTCTCGCCCGTTGGTGCTGATTTTGTCCGTGCTTGCCAGTTCACGTTCGTGGGGTCGGTAGACGTCAAGGTCGGCGTCGATCGCTCCGGAAGGGTGAAGGCGTGCGGGGGCGAAGCTGTGCTTCACGTCGCCGTGGCCGACTCTGGCATCGGTGTGAGCGAGCGAGACCTGTCGCTTCTCTTCCAGCCGTTCAGCCAAGTCGACGCCTCATCTACCAAACGCTTTGGAGGAACCGGACATCAATCGCACCAACCTTTTTTCCAGATCGTGGCACGTTTCCCGCTTACCATCAATCATCAGTTGGCCTTTCCATCTGTCGCGAACTCGTCAGTCTCCTGCGCGGCAAGATTTCCGTCACCTCAACTCCCAGTGTTGGATCGCGGTGCGCCTTCCCTTCGTCCTTCGGAAAGGCAACCGCTTACTGAGCGCTTTATGTTCAGGTTCTGCTTCCGCATTCCTGTCCGAACGTCTGCGTTCTCCCCAGCGCCGGACAGTTCCATCGAGCTCGACGCGCTGCGTCGTTCTCTGACTCACCCTGAGCCAACATCCGTCGTCTTCTTTTCCCCTTCTCTCTTACAGCCTCTTTCCTCCGCACGATCCTCGAAGGCTTCGAAGTCGAAGCCGTCACGTCCCTGGACGACCTCAAGGCGGCATCAGCTGTCGTCACCCGCTACTTCTCCGAGCTGTCATCCGACCATTCGTCTTCATTTCCCGTCTTCTCCGCCTCAATTCGTTACCGTCGCTGTGCAGAGCAGAGCAGACTTCGAGGAGGTGGTCGAACTTGCTTCCGGTATTCCCGCTCTGGCGTCCACCTGCTTCGTCCACCTTTTCTCGCCGGCCGTGGAAATGCTGCACCGGACGCCCGACGTCTCCCGCCGCTCCAGCGAGACCGAGGCGAACGAGTTCCGTCTACCCGTACGATCCGATGCAGCAAGCCTGTCCGGCCTCTGCGCCTGCTGCGCCTACTAGCGAAGAACAACGTCAGTGCTTTGCACTCCTCGGCCCACCGATGCCGCGTCAAAGGCTGACTGAAACTTAAAGGGCGTGGACGCGCAGTCGAATGGGCGCGACGAGTCGACTCTCACGACTGTGGCTCGACCACCCGCACAGCCTGTCTACAGCGGCCAAGGTCGCCGACAATTTCTGGCACGTCGAGCTCGAGTACTTCAAGAGCGTGCGAGTGCTGGTTGCCGAAGGTCCATTGCTTGCTCGCTTTTCTTGGCCTTGGACGTTACTAATTTTTCCTTCTTTCCGTCTCATAGACAAACCGGTAGCTAAGAAACTTCGCATGTGATTTCTTGCGGTTTCGCTGGCGTGTTCAGCGTTCATGCTTCTTTCACACCAGTCTGCCGCCAGCTCGCCAAGCTTGGCTTCAGTGTCACCGCGAGCGATAACGGGAGGCGCTCGAGCGTACGTCTTCGTTATGTTCTCTTACTCTTGCCATGTTCAACCCGCTAACACTCCGCGTAAGGCGCTTCAGGCTGGCAAGCTCACCCGGCTGGACATTTCAAGGTCGCCCTCTTCGACCATCGTTCGTCAACCCTCACAATACTATAGGTTATTTGCTCTGATGGATCGTAGACATGCCCGTCTGTGACGGCCGAGGCCACCAGACGAATCCGAACACTCGAGGAGGATGGCAAGGTTGAGGTGCGCAATCCAACACCCCCGCTCACGCAATCTTGCACGCAGCTACCTAAGGCAGTTCTGTGTTGTAGGAACAGCTTCCGATCGTCGCTCTCACTGCGGATGCGCAGTCATCCGCGAAGACGAACTGTCTCGCCGCCGGCATGCAAGTATGGCCGGCACGGAGAGGATGTCTTCGCGGAAGAAGAGCTCTTCGGTCGACTTCGGAGCGGGGCTGTGGCGGGAGCGGGAGCGGGAGGTGCTGAGATGTGTCCGGAGGGGGAGGGGGGTCGCCGGGCGTGAGGCTGAGGGGGTGCATCGTGCCTGCCAGGCTGGCGCCGCAATCTAGAGTCGCGACTGAACGAGGAGTTGGTGATGAGATGAATGCAGACCGTGAGCGTCTACAACGATTGTGATGGTCAGGTGGAAGACAATTCCTTCAAGGCTGACGGTGTCGTTGCTGATGGGCGAGGGCCTGGAATCTGCGGAATCTACTCCTCCTTGCAGCGACAAGCAGCGATGAGGTGTGAGGCGTTCGCTGATCGGCAGGTCGGCCCGCCCTGCTGCTGCCACGCGATCTCTTGAACGGCTTTCGCAGTCAACAAACTTGAGAAAATTATTATTTCAACTCTGTCCTCTCATCATTTGCATACCCTCTAGGACGCAAGGGATGGGACCGGAAAAAGAAGACATGCTCGAGAACGAGCCCAAGCGCACCGATTTCTCTCCCGAACCCATATTGTCGCGGCCCGCGGAAGGAAACCCTCTGCATACAATAATGAGTAGATGTTTTCGCATCCAGACGTTAACAGAGAGTCGCCTTGTCTAAAGAAAACGGCAGGCGAGACACGTTTAATGACGCTTGAATCTGCCTTCCTCTCATCTCTAAACTGCTCCTTCCAAGTCAAGTGCGAAGTCGAAGTTCATGGCCTGCCGAAAGCGCCCACACGCTTGCGAGAGGCCAGAAGCGCACACTTGCCTCTTGCGCGGGAAAGCAAGTGAAGTGTGGCTACGAACGCACTATCATCAGCGAGCCCATTGTTCCTTCTCGCCTATGCATTCAGCGAGAAATATACGCAGCTGCAGGTCACAACGGATCGAAAAAAGTGAAATAGTGATGTGAGCAGTCCAAGTATGAGCGCCTCGACGGACCCTGAATCGTCAGCGTCGGGCCCCGTCGGGCTGACTGTGCTCGATCTCGGGCTCATGAACTTCGCCATCGCCGTCTCCCGACGGGTCCGATCCTCCATCCTCCTTGAACCACGACCATCACCATCAACATGTACCGTGCCCTTCTCGCCGTTGCATGTCGCCTACTGACCATGATAATTTTCTTCGGGTCACACGCCCACATGCGCCACGGGATGTACGTGAATTCACGTGTGCGAGCTTACGCTTGCGGCGGGCGTGGTCAGGCGGACTCTCAAGGCTTCGCGCTTGCTCGCCCTGGCCCCTCGCTGCTGCACGCTCGAAAAGCGAGGCGCTCGGCAGTAGCTCCTCCTTCCCATCTCCCCAAACTTGCATCAACATCCTCGACGGCTCATTCCTGCCTCACGCTCATCATCGATCGCGACGACCACGACCGAGCTCACGTTCATCTAATAGCTAACCGCCTCTAACCGCCTTCTGCATCTCCTCGGATGCAAACGCCTCTGGCCCAAGCGCCGCTCGTCTTCGCTTGTTCATCCTTCAGCTCGCTGGTTAGGCCCAAACTACACACGCATGGAGGTGCGCTTTCGTCGGTTATTTACCTCGGGGGCCGCTGTAGCGTTGCTGTTGGCTGGCGGAAGTCGCTGGATGGCTGGACGGCTGGACGGAGGAACGGTGGGGGCAGGGGTCGTACGACTCACCCGTCTGCCCCTTGCCCTGTACCCTGTCATACTCCTTCGCAAACCCCATCTTGCCGTTCCCGCGCTCAATACTCACAAACGCTCTTTCATTCTTTCTTTATCCACCAGTCACTCCTTGAACACCTACATAGCATGCCGACCTCGCCGCCCCCACCCGCGCCCACGCGCATCCTGACCGACCCCATCTTCTCCTCCCCTCCTACATCCCCGACCTCCGGCGCCCCTCCTCCTCTTTCCCATCCTCCTAACAAGAACATCTCCTTCTCCCCGCACGTGCTCGTCATCCCCCCCGGCGCACCGCCGATGGCCCGCCGCGCGTCCTTCACGCGCGACTTGCACCTCTCGAGCCGGACGCTGTCCGTCCCGCTCGGCTGGACGCGGCGCCCCTCCGTGGCGAACTTGAACGACGAGGCGTTCATCCCGAGCCGTGCACCGCGCTGGGAGCTGCGTGTGCCTGTGTTTAGGCGCCCGGGGCAGGGGCCTCCACCGAGGTGCGCGGCGGACGTCGAGCTGAGGAGCTGCTTGAGGCGCGGGAGCGGGGAGTCGGCGATTGCTGAGTCATCGGATGACGAGGAGGGAGAGGATTGCGCTCGTGGACGCGCATCATCGACCAACCTCCGCCGAGCATCGTCCCTCCCCCCGCGGCGTCCCACGCCGCTCCACTCGCCCCCTCCAGTCCTCTCCTCACTCGCCGCGCCTCCCCCGCAGCTCACGTCGCCCACTCTCCAAGCGGCGAGCATCCTCGCGCTCCGCCCGTGCTGCCCGCAATGCTTCGCCACCGCCGCGGCTGGCCTCACGCGCGACCCGCCCTGGACGCGCGGCGCGCGGCTCAAACACAGGCGTGACATGGAGGAGGCCGGGCGGATGGGGTTCGCGGACCGCGGGTTCCTGGAGGGCGTGGAGGAGGAGCAGGACTGGGCGGAGCGGGGCAGCCTTCGGGGCGTGGGCGGGAAGAAGACGGCCGTCGTGCGCGTCGACGAGGTCGACTCCCTCCCGCCCAGGCCGCGCGTCGCCTCGGAGGAGGTCCAGTCCGAGCACGAGCCGGTCTTCCAGGAGGAGGAAGAGGACGAAGAAGAAGACGAACTGTCGCCCTCTCCCTCTCCGTCGCCGGCCTCCTCCGAGCTGACCACCCCCCTCACCCCTTGCACCACGGCTACGCTCTCCGGTGCACCTTCCCCTGCGCCCTGCGAGGCCTGGCTCACCTCCCGCCCTCCACCAAACGGGGCGGTCTTCCGCCCGCCGTGCCCGCGCACCGGCTCCGCCGTCCTCCTCGCCCTCCCGCCAAGCCGCAGCCGCACACCGACACCGACGCCCACGTCCATTCCCAGCCCGCGCGACGAGAAGCCGCCCGAGCCCGAGCCTGAACCGCTCGTAGGCCTCGGCTTCACCCCCGGCCCGCGCGCGCCGGCGCCGTCAGCTGCCCCCCCGCGCAGATCGTCCCTCCCCGCGCGGAGCAGGTCCGTCTCCCACCCCATTCCGCCAACCGCGTCCGAGCGGGAGAGGGAGAGGGAGCAGGAGCGGCGCCCGCCCCCGAAGCTTGGGAAGCGTGCGTCGTGGGTCGAGAAGCTCACGCAGGTGCCGCACCTCCATCTGAGGGCCACGCTGGGGACGGGGACGCCGTGAAGGATTATCTTGCTTTTCTTCCTGCCACTCTTCTGCCCTTCACATGCGGTTCCCTGTCTTGCCCCGCACTCTTGCATAGCTGTCCCTTCTTTTGCTTTGTTCGAACGCTATGATTGCCTTGTTATACTTGTACTCGCTTTCGTACCGCTCACTCTTTGATCTCATGTTACGCTGTCAATGCGTATCGCGCATCGCGTCCGTCATCCCTTGCGTATGTCGGTGCAGCTGGCAAATGTGAATCTGACTGCTCGCGCCACACATACGGCAGAACTGCAGAAAAGGGCCGGCATTGAAGTTCTTTATCTTTGGGGAGAATCAGGACCATAGATGCATAGTGAGATGAGAATGAGAAGCGAGTTGTGCGATGAGGACTGCGTGCAGGACTCCTGAAAGCCGGGTACGATGCCTAGCATGCTAAGCAGAAAAGTCTCTTAGAAGTAGGAAATGTACTTTCGACGGAAGGCCATCGCCCTTAAACGGGTTCAACTTGAACACAGGTCGACCTGAATTGTCGCCCCTCCACTTGGTCACCCTTCCCTCCGCCAGCGCCGCCTCGTGTTGTGCTCGACCTTCAATGTTGTCGTTCTCCTCGAAAGGCGTCCACAGGTTGCGTTGAAGGTTCTCGCTCTCAGCTAGGTTTTTGAAGATGCGAGACAGGACAGGAGAGAGCAGGCGCACCACGAGCAGAGCCCTTGAACGACGCCCAGACTTTCACCCCGGCCTCGTTCCGCACCACGAAGTTGTAAATGCCGTCCGTTGCGATGAGGGCCTTGCACGGCAGCTCGGATACGGGAGGGGTGATCGCGAACGCCGCCCAGACTTGTACAGCACGTCAGCGTGGGTTGAGCGGAAGGGATAAAGGCTGGAAGAGGACGACGTACGGTGTGGTGCAACACCACGGCGGAATCGACCATGTCGTACAGACCATCTAATCCCGGGTACTCAAAGCAGACTTTGCACTTGATCGTCCCATCGCCGTACACCCCCTGATCCTCCCTCGCCTTCCGGGGCCCGAGCGCGTTGCGCGTTTCGCTCTCCGCGGCGCTTCGGAGAGACGATGCGTGAGAAAAGGCGCTGAGGTCGGAGAAATAAGAGGCGATGTGGGCGACGACCGAAGGAGAGGTTGAGCAGGGTGAGCTGGGATCGCGGATATAAGTAAGCTTCCGTGATTTGGATACGAAAGCTGCTGAGATTCTGAACGTACGTCGTGCCTCCTCAACCGCCCCTCCGCGTTCTCTGCGCGAGCGAGAGCGGCGCTCAGCTCTGCTTTTAGCCGCTCGACCTCGCTCGAAGGCTCTCCTTCCCCGTCGTCAGTCTCGCCCGACGTCCGGCCTTTCTCAGGCTGATTCGGGGTGGACGACGCGCCCGAATCCGATTTGCTACGCATCGATGGAGGCGGAGTCGACGTAAGGGCAGAACCCGAGGGTTGATCGGAATCTGACATTGACGCGAAGAAGACGCGGGCAGCGTGTTTCGCAGCGATTTAAGACGATCGAAACCAATCGTGAGGAGGGTGGGTCAGATCGACCAGGGAGAAGTAGCTGGTAGAGCGAGTGTTGGCGCGTGGGTGTTGAACGCGAGGGGAAGGGAAGGCCACACGACGCGAGGAACCACTTAGGTAGTTTAGTAAGGTTAGTGGCCACCCTCGTGCATCTCACAACCTGAAAGAATCTCGTAGATGACCGCCATATTTTGGTGAAAAAGGTACACATTCATAAGAACCTTGAGGTGGGTTCTGGTATTCTGAGAGCTTCTGTCAGCGCGAGGTCAGTCTAGGGAACCATCGCGCTGGATGTGGCATGAGGCGTGGATGTCAACTTCCTCGAAAGCACGCATGGCGTGCTACCAGCCAGCGAATTTATGTTTAAGGTTTTCTATGTACTCCTCAATCGTACAGCCTCGATCCAGTGGCCGCCGGGCAGTTAAGCCTCGCACGACTAGCCATCACCACCTTACTGTCAGGCGTGAACCTTTTGAATGTGCACATAAGCACAAAAACACCGCCCTCTAGGAGCACTTTAGGAAGAAACATATGCACAGTTGAGAATCATTAGACTCAGGTGTTCGGCTGGTATGCCAAGCAGGCCTACTGAACTCCTGGGAAGCGAGGGCAGACAACAGCAAGACGACGACAGTCTTCCCTCTACGCAGCCGCCAAGGGCCTGGGGTTAACCAACACACATAAATCTTCTTCTGGAGACCAGATCAAAAAGTGTGGTGGATGTCTCGACACCGGCGCCAGACCCTGGCCCATATAGTTGTCCCTTGTTCATGTCAGTTGGGTTGCCAATGGCAAGCCGCGTGGTCGAAACGACCGTCCTGAAGATATCGGAGGGGAGCGTGGTGCGGTTAAAAAAAAGTAGATCTGCACATTCAACTAGTGAGTTTTACAATTACGAATGATGAGTGAGGAGGATGGCGGAACGCTTCACAGCTTGGGCACGAGAAGCTGGGGCTGATTCTACGTTGCGGCGGAGTTCAAGGTCCTCGGTGATACCGACAGGAACGGGTGCTAGGTGTCAAGTAGAGGAGAGGATGAATCATCATAGGTCAGAATGAGGAGCGTGTGTCGGAGAGGGAGGAGATCAGAAAATCTGCAAAAGGGGTGTCAACGATTTCACCAGTAATCGTTCTCGTGTTCGGTCTTTCTCTTCCACAGGGGCTATCAGCCAAAACAAATCAACCGATGTACATGCATAATACCCAAGCCAACCAGTTGCAATAACATCCACGACAGCAACCATACATCACAACGCAGCAAGCCAAAGCACCGTGGGAGCGCTCCACCTCCGCGGAACGTTGCACTTCTCCTGCCCCTTAACCGGGCCCACTATTGGCCTTGACCGCTTGCTTATCACTCCGGGCCCTACCATGCCGTGTTCTCATTCTACGCATGCACCACGCTCAATCGCGCGCGATTAGTCCGTGCACGCTTCCGGGACGAACGGCTGACCGCGGAAACATTTCGCGCCAAGCCACTTGAAAGTCCGGATAAAAAGAAGTACGTATTTGGGGGGCTTAGGGCTTTGAGGGAGGCCTACGCGAGGGTTGTGTGGGACCAGCTTGAGGCAGCTGATGCGGCGGGGGGTGCAGAAGGTGGGATTGGTACCTCCGGAGGAGCTTGGGTGCGCCATGTGAGTAGGAGGGCGGGGCTCTCAATGGAACAGAGCTGACTTATAATTATGAGATTAATGAGGGAGCAGATGCTCCGATATCATGTTCGGCCCTCACTCGACGACATGCGGGCACACGTTCTGCGGAATGTGCCTGTTGGAAGTGCTTGACGAGGTCCGCCTCTTCACAGGCCCTGATTGGTAATCCTCTGAATTACCTCCAACTTGAGGTTAACAGGATAAGGTCAACCGCCTTGGTGTGGGTGGGTGGGGGGCTAAGCTCCGTTCCGCCTCCTCGTAGCCTCGACCTTTCCACCCCGCTGCTCAGCCACTGTATCTCCACACACAGGACCTCCGGCCTCGCTGTCCTGACTGCCGGACAGGACAGATGGGAACATACCCTCGAATGCCATCTTGTGCGCTCGACGCGCTCATCCATCATTGCTGCGCTGGCTGCGCGAGCGTGTGGCACCTTCCACGGTGTCGACGCCCATACTTCCGTTTCTAGATGTCCTTTACCTTTTATCTTTCTTGTTTGTGGCTGCTTATGCTATTTTAGTTCTCATAGTGTATGTACCTAGGCTATTTGGTGGTTATTAGCTGGGTTCGTTGAAGGGGGATCGTTGCGGTTTTGCGGGGCTGTGGGACGCGGTGTTCACTCTATAAGGTCTGATTGGGATGCCAGATTGTTAGCGAGGTCGAGTTCCAAATTTCTCTTAAGAGTTTATAGAGCATGTTGGCAGAGGCACACGACTGCGCTCCAACGCTGCTGAAAACGGCGCACTTGCAACGGCTCACATTTGAACAGTCCACCCAACCCCGATCATTGTGCCACTGCTATCTAAAGGGGAGATATGATTATAAAAAGTTCAAAGAAGCTTCCAGCCATGCGTTGAAGCGGGGCTCACATCCAGCGCTCTACAACCTTCTCAACGACAGATACCGGCAGCGGCCTCTCCGCCAAGTCATAATACCCGCCCCGCACCCACTCCTTCCACCACATCGGCAGAGTCACAGTAAACGAGGCAGCGGCCCAGAGATTCCCTAGCCATTCAGGGCGGCGCCTGATCCGGAGTACCTTGTCCTCGAAGACGATGGCAAGGCGCTGCAGGACGAAGATCAGGAGCGTTCCTTGCCCGATCTCGTGCCCGGCGGAGAGGCAGTAGGTCCTCGCGGCGTGCTCCTGTCATTGGAAAACAAGGTGGGACGACGGTGAGTTGTCTTCCCCAACGCGGGAATGGACGAAGTATCTCACGATTCCGGAAATTATGAAGGCCCCTGTCAGGTTTGTGCGTGGCTGGCGAGCACAGAGCGCGGTATCAAGGTGAACGCCTCCCCAAGAACACAGCCATCAGCCATATCCCACTCCGCGACCTCAGCGCACGCACTTGACGATGTCCCTGATGCCACCCCCTACCCCAGAACGTCCTCACGCTCCGATAGTCTTCCCAGCTCCCCAAAGGGACGGGCAGTCCGCGGGGCTCGAGATGCCCGTCCCGGCACAGAGCAACCAGGCAACGCAGCAGTCCCTGGTTCGCCCAGATCACGCCGAAGTGGACGAGGCGCGACGGGGCCGCCAGCATGTTCTCTGGCCCGAGGCGGTGCACAAAGTCGTCGAGCAAGTCGAGAAGGAGGTAATAACCCGCTACTTTTAGGAAGGTGTGCAATAGGAAGACACTGCGGGAGGAGGGGGGCGAGGGGGGCGTGTTCTTGACATGCGTACAGCCGGCGTGAAATTGAGGGAAAGGTTCAGAGTTCCATATTGGATTAATCTGAAAGCTGAGTAATGACGTACCAATCCCACCCAACCCCTCTCGGCGTGAGCCACAGCTCAGCCGCCCATCGCAGGCGGGCAAACACCCCCTGTGGCTCGTATCCCTCCGGGTCACGCTCACGGCGGTACTCGCGCAGCGGGTCGGAGCAGAGCAAGGTCGCGGCCGTGCGCGCGGCGCCGATGACGGCCGTGCTGCTGGCACGGAGTCGCTCGAAGGGAGACAGGGAGGGATCGAGCCCTGCGCTGAGGTAGATGTGCCCTTGGAGGAGGAGCGTGAGCGGTAGCCAGAGGTAGAGGCAGAGCCGGCGCGACGCGGTGGCTGCGCCCAGGATGAAGGTCAAGTTTGGAGAGCTGTGCTGCGAGGGCCCAAGGAATGGCCATTATGATGAGAGAGGAGTGAGAGCGGCGTTTATAATGGCGCTTTCAGCGCTTTCAAGCTGTTCTGGCGAGACCGGGGATCGGACATTCAGAACTTTGTCGAGTCAAGTCGCCGTCCATGAACTTTGCATGCTTGTCGACCATACACTAGATGGTCTCGGCAGGTCTGGGTACTACCATGAAGGCAGTTGGACGGGTGGAGAGACACCTGAAACGAGACTGTGCAGGCTTGAGGTTGGAGGCTGTGCAATGAAAATGCACGGGGCGTGAGTACCGTCGAAGCCGTACGCATCGAGGTGCATCTGTCAGCTTCTTCTGCTTTAGAAAGCTGAATCCAACGGGACCAACCAACCATCTTTACGAGACGACGGTCCCCCCAACTGACAACTCGAAGCAAAGCATTCGTAATATATTCAGGCGATAGACTGAACTCAAGTACCAACTGGCAGCTGTGCTGTAAATCGCTTTATCGTTCCTAACCAGCTTCCCCTTGTCCCAGAAGCCACTTTGACGAAGCTGCAGACTTCCACCAGGAACGCAGACGAGCATCCAGGTCACAAACGAATCGACGGTCGCGAGCCTTCGAGCATTCATCTTTTCTGAATTTCGACCTTCGTCCCCCCCTACCAAAAAGCCAAACTTCACATCGCCCGTTCACCGTTCTTGGTGCTCGTCTTACCACAATGACCGAGGTTGTGGCGGTGAGAGACCGGATCAAGCAAACCCGTTCTCCACGATCCACTTTCTCTGCGCCTCCCTCACCTTCTGCGCATGCTCCTCCCTCTCCCTTTTATACCCTCCGAATCCACATCCATTACCTTCCCATCGCTCGTAGGCGTGATGTGTGGCGTGTACCCCGAAGCGTCCAGCGCGGCCTGGTCCTTGTAGATCTTGTCCGCGCACACGCGCAGGACCTCTGCCCAGTCGCGCGAGCGCACCGCGGCCTCCCGCTCGAGCGTCAGGTCGCGCCGGACGGGCAGCATTTCGGAACCGGAATTGGGATGGCGGAAGAACGTGATGTCGGCGGCTTGGTTGTGTATGGGCCGGGGGAGGGAGTTGACGAAGGAGTGGAGTTGCGCGGGGCTGAGCTTGGAGGGGTCGAAGATGGGTTTGGCAGCCGACTGAGACGCGGTGGGATCGCTCATGCTGAAGGGTGCTGGGAGATGATAGTTGAGAAGGAAATGGTGGGAGACCGAGTGCAGCTCTGTCAGTCCAGTAGTGACGCTGGCGCATGAGTAGCACGCGCCACCGAGGCATGACTCGATGTCGGCCGGCTTGCCGCAAGTTGGGCTTCGAACTTCGGGCTTGCTCCTGCTCTTCTCTGTTCCTCCTCCTCGCCACAAAGCTGGCCCGCCTGCTAGTCGCTCCCTTTCGCCGGATACTCTACAACCGGGCCATGTCTACGGTAACCCAGTCGTTGCCCTGCCAGGGGCTCAACTGCAACAAGGACGCGAGCAGGTTGGAATGCCCAAAGTGCAAAGAGTCGGTCTCGCCCCTGCGGCTTTCGTTTCCGTACCTTCCTTGCCTCAACGCGCTCAACATTGCTTCCCGGATAGACTGGGCATCCAAAACTCGGTCTTCTGCGACCAGGCTTGCTTCAAAAAATCATGTCCGTCCTCTCCAATCTCGTGGCCATCTTGTCCTCGCTGCTCGGCTCAATCCGTTCTCCATTTCCCCATCTCCCCACCTCTCCCCCTCAACCTCTACCCCGCGCACCGCACCCCCCCTTCGTCTCCCCCCATTCAGGGTCCTCTCATAAGAACGTCCACAAAGCGGCTTCCTCCAAGCTCGCTGCCTTGGCCGCGGCGCTGTCCGATCCCGCGGGTCCGCCCGGCACCCACAACCCCTTCCCTACTCACCGCTTCACCGGCGCGCTCCGACCCGTCTACCCGCTCTCCCCGCGCCGCCAGATCCGCGAGGGGGTCGCTAAGCCCGACTGGGCAGACGATGGTGTGTGGGCGACGGCGAAGACGTGGTGGGGGGTGAGTGTGGCTGCCATGCGTTCCCCCCGGCTGACGCTTCTTTCGTCTGTGTTGGTAGTTAACGGGATCCCGAGAGAGGAACAAAAGCTTGCGCGCGGACTTGCAAGCATCGACATCCACACGCCGGAGCAGATCGAGACCATGCGGAGGATATCTCGGGTGCGTCTTCTCCCCGCCCCCCCTTTCACTTCTCCCCTTGGTCTTCCCCATCCGATCCCCTCTAATTCGTGTACCTCTCGTGTGTCTGGCTGTCCCTCACAGGTCGGCCGTGAGGTCTTGGACCTTGCCGCGTCTCACATCAAGCCCGGCGTGACGACGGACGAGATCGACAAGGTCGTGCACGACGCGACGGTCGCTGCGGGCGCGTACCCGAGTCCGCTCAACTACCACAAATTTCCCAAGAGCGTCTGCACGTGTGTCTGCGTCCTCTCCTCATATTCTGCGCTGGAGCTGATGAGGCGGGTGTCCAGCTCAATAAACGAGGTCATCTGCCACGGCATCCCCGATAAGCGCCCCCTCGAAGAGGGAGACATCATCAACCTCGACGTTTCCCTTTACAAGGACGGTGCGTCTACCCTTTTCACAACGTAACACTTCTTCAACCCTTCTCACGCCCATCTCACTTTGCAGGCTTCCACACCGTCCGTCCCTCCTCCTCCTCCCACCTTCAACTACCGACCCTGACCTGGATCTCCTCTCCCTTCTTATATAGGACCTCAACGCGACCTACCCCGTCGGGCAGATCTCCGCCGACTCGGCGCGCCTGATCCGCACCACGCGCGCGTCCCTCGACGCCGCGATCGCGCTTTGTAAGCCGGGCACGCCGTTCCGCGACATCGGCGGGGCGATCGAGCCCATCTGCACGAAGGAGGGCTTCAGCGTCGTCAGGACTTGTGATTCCGCTCGCGGGTTAGGCACGGGGAAGGAGGCGATGGCTAATGGACTGTTTTGTCGGCGGGCAGATACAGGACATGGCGTCGGAAAGCAGTTCCACCAAGATCCGACTATCTTGCACTTCAACAACGCGAGGAGCAAGGGCGTCATGAAGCCGGGCATGGTGCGTTCCTTCGTTCCCTCTTTCCTTGCCCGTTTTCCTACTGTCTTTCCCGTTCCCTGCTTATCCGTTCTGCCGTGTCCACCAGATATTCACCATTGAGCCGTTCGTCTTCCCCCTCTCGCATACCTCTCTCCTCTTCACCCTCCTGTTCTCCGCATGCTGACGCGCCTTGTCCACATGAAGGATGGTTAACGGCTCCCCATCGTTCCACGTCGACCACTGGCCCGTTCGCCCGTTTCCTCCCTCTAATCTGCCAGTGTGCCCCACGTCTCCACCTTTGACCTCCATCTCCTACTTTGCAGGACGACTGGACGGCCGTTACGCGCGATGGCGCGCGCTCCGCGCAGTTCGAGGAGACGATCCTCATCACCGACGACGGCTGCGAGGTCCTCACTGCCGCGGGGGACTGGGTCGAGGTCGGGCACGCGAAGAAGCCGAAGGCGGCGGCGTGAGGTGTCGGGGAGGCGTTCTTGTTTCTGGTTCTGGGCTGCATTGCGTAGATTTGGGACTGATTGTGCTTGTACTTCATCACTTGACGAAGCTGATTAGGCACCAGTGTCAGCTGCTCCGGCGCCTGTGTTTTAGCGGTGGACGCTCGCACGCTGAAGTGACTGCTCGCGTTTGTGGCACTTCTCATACCTGCACTGATAGTTCACCTACTCTTGTCAGCTCAATCCTCGGCAGCACTGGATGCGCGTAGGATTCAGAAGGACTCACGTCGACGGAAGGCGGGTGGGACGCGAATGCGCGAACGCCTGTTAGCGCATCCTCGAAGCGCGATGCGATCAGAGGCTTTATTGAATGCGACATTTCGCGTAAAACTATGTCATGGAAAGAACTGGTAGACTGTTGAAAATCTCATACATTTGCGCTCCCTCTGTCCCCGTACAAGACAGTGTACCATTGTACGCTGCATAGTAAGGCGACATTTATGGCAGAACTTGCGCCGCAGTCTCGTGCTGCACCTTCGGGTCTGCTCTTCCATAAGCTCTCAAATATTATTTCCCCTGACGTTACCAAGCCTGAAAGTTAGAGCTCTCATTTCCGATGAAGCGTCGCTGAACTATCAGCCGTAGGCCCGGGAGCGGCTTCCAGCGATCTCCCCACCGATTTCGCGTTTGCTTTGGCAAGGTCAACGGGAATAAAGAAGTGCCATACTTACAAAACGTCCCATTATGTAGGCTTCCCATCAGCAGATTACATCAGGTAGAACGTTCCCGCGGGGAACACATCCTGGTACGACCGCTGAGTATTCTACAAGCGCACCGCTATCGCAGTCGCCCTTACTTGCTCGTCCCAACCACATCCTTACTAAGTTCTCTCGAAAACCCTGAAAAGCTCCGAGTCAGAGAGCATACTGGACTGTACGCACATTACCGAGCAGGTTAGGGCATCTGCGGCCTTGCGGCTTTCTCCGTCCTCGCTGCACAAGCTTCCGGAGAGTATGAAGCGGCTCCTGCGAATCGTCAGAGCGCTGTTGGAACTCTGAATCATGCTCGGGACGCGGTGTGCTTAATAGCGCTCGGTTCTTAAGGTACAGAGGAGGCAGTGCGTGTTGAGGTTTGAGCCAAAAGACGACGACGAGCACAGTAGTGATGCTCAAGAACTTCCATTAGGTCTAGTCCACGACCAGCAGTAAAGGCCACGATCGTCTAGTCTAGAACGACATTAGTCTATCCTATCCGTGAACATAACAAAGACCGTAATTTGAAGCGAAGATTTCTTTTTTTTATCGACATCAGGTCTATTCCGAATGTGCAACGTTGTCTTATACCAGGGGGTAACGAAAGAAAGGACAAAGACAGTTGATGGTATGAAACGAGCTGGTCTAGAAACTGAACAGATGCGCCTGCTTGCGCTTGTTCCTCGACGAAGGATTGATGAGGGCCGACGAGAAGAACAGACCGACGGTAAGGCCTGCATCCGGAAAGAACGTCCTTCAGCCAGATACCCCAACGACGCGCGATGACACCACGAGACGACCGGATTATAGATGGGAAACACAGCTTACCGTTGGCGATGGCGATGAGGCTCTGTCCAAGATCCTGTCCGGCGTTGTATTGCACGTCTCTACTTGAGTCTGTGCAGCGTCGCCGCATCTGTGAGTATACAGCAGAAGTGTTACGCCAGCACGCCGACCTACTCGTCGACGCAAACGCCAGCAAACCGCCCTGACCAAAGCCGGAAGGCAGTTGAAACAAGATGCCGGGAGTCATGACGACGAAACCGGAGTCGCTGTAGAGTACGATGGGCGACATTAGTTGGATCGGTCATCTCCTCCACCCCAGTCTGAATACTTACGATGTAAGGCGACCCCAAAGGTTACCGAGCAGACCGACAGTGAAGGCGCCGAAAGCACTGGAGATGTCGGCGCTGATGTCGAAGAGAATATCTCAACTCCAGCTTCATCGAGCATGTCCATGTCAGAGTTCGTACCGGCCACCGAAACGACTGTTGTGGGATACGAAGTAGTTTACGGTGTACCTGCAGAATTTATGTTAGCACCTGGACGGCATCCAGATTAAAGGAGGTGTTGGGGCTTGCCCTGCTGAGCCGATGAACACCTGTGCAGCAGGAAACGTCAGCATCGAAGCTATCGAGAACATGCTTTGCTGCTCGCGGAGTTGGACGAACCATGACAAAGAGCGTCCTCGACGTCAGCCTTGTTTGGTTACGGAGCGCCAGGAACAGCTGGAACATGGGCGCAAAGAGGATGTAGTACTTGACGGGAGCGGCGCGCTTCCACCATGGTACCGAAGCTGAACGATCGCCGAGTTAGACAGGATGGCAATTCGACAGAGGATCGCTAAAACGCACGGTCGTTGAGAGGAGATACCGCCGTGCAGTCTTGGGTGTTGCTGTCGTACACCTGCGAAAGTATGAAAGGCGATAAAGTCAGTAAAGGCTTCGCGAACAGAGTCTGCTCCTGTCGTCGCCCATGCACAGTCTCACGCACCGATTTGCCGGTGATAAGGAACCAGAACAAATCTAGGCAACATGGGTTAGCTGAAGAATCCAAGGAAGCGCGGTGGGGGAGGGAATCGCTCACAGCCCAACGAGATCCCGAAGCCCACTGTGCGCGCCAAAAGAGTCGTTATGCTTGTCAGGACTACTTCTTCTCAATAAAACATGAAAAAGTAACTTTCGAAACAAAGCGTAGATGATGGCATAGAACATGCGAACCGACCCGGCGGAGATGTTACGCGACGTCAACTCGAGGGACCCGCATAGGATGATGAACCCTGCGATTAGATGAATGTGAGATTGAGTCGTCTGGTAATCGAGGCGGTTAGAATACATACCAGGCAGGATGAGCACAACGCTGCCGGCCACGACGGCACTGTAGCAGAAGACCCCCGAATACCCAAGGGCTGCCGCGATGAACGAGTTGATCGCCGAAACCAAGATCCTATCCAAATCAGTGCGCGTCAGCATCTTTGGAATATAAAGAGGTTATTGGTAAACCTTACTCGAAGATGTTGCTGCACCAATTCAAATCACAGCGGTGCGTCAGTACAGACCGCCTGATGTGACGGAAGAGCGACTTGCCTGTACGACTCCTGATCAGCGCAAGGAAATGTAGCATTTCAGTTGTCAATCCCGAAACTCTGATACAATGGAAGAGCGATCTACCTTTTTGGCCACGATCATCTGCACAGTCACCAGCAAGCCACCGAGAATGGCAGCCGCGAGAGCATCCTGTGGAGTGATGAAGGGGTTAATGAAGGCGGTGGAAGAACTCAGAGCAATGAGAATTATTTACAACGAACGATCCGCCGAACGCGAGCGGAGTAATCCTACAGAGCAGGGTAAACATACGGTCCAGTGCTACCACACTACGGCGAGTCACTTACCAGGCAGAACAGAACATGCCGATGATGATGGTACAAAATGCGTTCCACGTCGGCTTCGAGAGCATCTAACACCGCCTCCTTCGTCAGCTGAGTTTCGAACGAGCTCTCACAACACCAACGAGGGAAAGAACGCACGATGCTGTCCAGCTCCGCAGAAGCTTCCGTGACAGTCATCTTGCCGTGCAGCACTTTCCGGTAAACGGTGTGCGTCTTCGGCAAGCGATCAAGATCAAGCCCCGAGCCCTGCTTGATGAACTTGGTGTCGCTCGTGCGGGTACCCGGATCCGAGAAGGAAAGAGTCATCACGCCGGGTGTGAACACGCACTGGACGGGCGCCTCCAGATAGTTGCCCGTATTCTGGATAAGCTGCTCGAGGCGGTGCGAGGGCGAGCCGAACCTGCGGTGATCCATCCTCGAGGTGTGAGAAAGCAGTAAGGTGCAAGGAAGTAGGACGATTAACGAAGAGATGAGCGCACATGATAAGAGCACGAGTCAGCTTCATGATGAACTCCTGCCTCTCAATGAGTGCCGCGAGATGAAGCACGATCTAGAAGACGGCAAATCGCGGTCAGTGTCGTCCGACAAGAAGTCGACGCAGCAGCGTACCTCTTGCTTCTTCTTCTCCCTCTTCCTCCTCTTACGCTCCGCAGCGTCTTCTTTCTTTTTCTTGTCACTTCCGAGCTGGCGCCCGACGACCTTCGCGATAGAACCCGGCGTAGACACCGCGCTGTGAGCGGCGCTCGAGATCGCGTTAGCGCCGTGCTTGAGGAAAGCCGGGTGACCTTTTGGGTGCAGCCCGCTCTTGCCGGAACGCATCGATACGGCGCTGGAACCGCCCGACTCCGGAACGAGCGTAGTCGTGGTCGATCCGGGCGTCGTCGGACGGAGTGTCGCTGTTGAAAGGCGCTCGCTCATCAGCTCAACCCATCTGACCTGCCAGCGACCAAGCCAAAGAATAGTACCCACCGTCCCCGACGTCCCCTTCGGGAAGATGCGGCGTTGCTGCTCCGCTCCCGGCTCCGCTCTTCCCCTGCCCCTCGCCGTCCGTCTCCCAGTTGCTCTCGGCATCGGAAAGGGGAAGGCTGAGCACGCTCGCCGATGGCGTGCTCGCGGACGAGTTATCCGCCTCCTTGAGCGCGAGAAGACTGCCTAGGACGCTCGTGGGCTGGTTGACGGTTCTGTCCTCCTGCGTGAGGTCCTCCTCGTCCGACACGTCGTCGCCCTGCGCCTCGACGTCCGTGCCCTCCTTCGCCATCTGGCCCTCCTTCTTCTTCTTCGAGCCGAAGAACGACCGGAACTTGCGGGAAACGATGTTATCAGCGCTCGACTTGGTGGCCCGCCGACGGGCAGCAAGCGACGGAAGGCCCTCGGTCTCCCCTATCCAGATCATTGTGGATCAGCGACCAGCGGAATGATGGGCCTGAAGCATGAGGACTCACCCGAAGGAATCATAAACTCGGAATCTGCGCCCGCAAAATTGTCGAGTACGCCATGGTCTTCAGCAGCCCGCGTTGGGTCACTCGGCAGCGTGCCACCGCCGTGCGGCACAGGCTGGCCAGACGCGGAGAAGAGTGAGCTGCGAAGACGGAGGCGGATTAATAACTGACCGTCCCGCAGCCGAGCTCCCCCCCCATAGCCACATCCCAAACGGCGCCCAAAGCACGCCCAAAGCAACGATGAAGTAGCAAACACACCGTCGTAGGTCTTCCAGCACCTTACGGTCTACCTGCGGCTCCTCCTCCTTCTCCTTGACGCTCGCGGCGTCGTGCTTCTCGACCTCGCTCCACTGCACGCGACGGGTACGCTCGGGCGAGCTGCCCTCCGTCTCGGAGCTACCGGTAGCAACCATGGGCTGCGAAGTTGGGAGCGCCTGCGGCTCCTGCTGCTGCTCGGCCGGAGGCGTCTTCTCGCCGGCTGGCTCCATCCTAGGCGTCGTCAGGCTGGGCGGTGAAGTGATGAGCGAGTGGAACCAAGGGGAATGTCGAGTGTCGGGAGGTAGAGCGTGGTAGTGGCCGTGCAAAGTGGTTATGAGCGGTGTATAGCGGGATTTTGGACGCAGTGGTTCAGCTCAGGAGAGTGAGCAAGGGGCTACACCCTCAGACGGCACGTCGGCTGCCCAACATATCGTCTCGCATCGACCTTGAGCTTACACAAATGGAATCGATCCAAAAGAAGGGATGTCACAACAGCGGCGCAAGGACAGCAATGCGGCGGCATCAGCGGCTGTAAGCGTCTTGGCCAAAGCCAGGAGAGAGAACCAAAGTAGAACGGGAGACCGTCAGAGATTGGAGGTTGCGAGAGAGGGAGAGGCTCCGCTTTTCAGAATGCCGACCGTATCAACAGCCTTTCTCGCCAGATTTGTATTATGGGTCTTGCACCAAAGCACAAGCATGACCCACCCGGTTCTTTGTCCTTGAAGATGTATTATTGCTCCTTCAAAGCCTTCAGGCGAATGGAAGAGTGTAAGAAAGTGCCGAGATGGTGAAGCGTCGGAGTGAAGCGCTTGGTCCTACGTCCTCATCGACTGGCGCGCAGCCTATCGCACCGCAGCTGCGCTCTTTTCTTGGGCCTTCCTGAAGAGTGATATGTAACAAATTCTACGGTGGAATTAATATTTTCCTGTTCGAATGGATCAGCCTCCGACCCAGGAACGGGCCTTTCGCCAAATATTTCTGACGATCCAAGCTGTTCCTGCCAATATCAGCGATGTTCCTGGCGGAGAGAAAGGGCGCTGCCAGCACTGACTGCCAGTGGCACCAGGTAGCACCGGTCTGTACTGCGATGCACCATATGGGTAGCGATAGGTTCAGGTGCACTTTCTTTGTGTAATAATTCGCCGGCAGTAGTAGATGCGAAACCGCTCGCTCGTGGCAGAGGTCGTCTTCTCAGTGAGCGTATCCGCAGAAGGCCCGCCGATGAGTAGTGACCCAGTCATTGAGCAACCCTATGCTTCTCGTATCCCACACAAACACAAAGAATATTCACGGCCAAATAGTTGGCCCTGAACGATGCAACGATGGGTGACAGCGCTACATCCTTTACGCCTTGGTCTGCGGATAAGAGAGGCACGGATGCCGTTGGGAATATTCGACGAGTCCCGGCAGGAGTTGACCGCGAAGCGTTACCTGCAGAGGCTGCGTGCACCGCCTGAACCCATTCTCAGTCATGCATTCTGGCTATCACCCGACTCCAAAATATTTATCAAGGGTAACTCAATGTGAGACGCTTTATACATCCGAAGTGATCCCCACCCAAAGGTTGGTCCTCCCCACGCCGCTGCCAGTGAGTGGCTCGCCAAGCAGGCTTCGCCCATCTCGCCTGGAGACGTAGGTACCCTATCAGGCGAAAACCTGGCTGAACCGCTGGTTTTCATAAGATACATGTTTTGCAACATACCTCAGCCATCAGCACAGACCATGCAAACTCATAATCGTGTTGGGTGCCGCCCGTGAGCCAGGCAATGTGTCATGAGTGGAGGAGCCCCGACGGACGCTTGAGGTATCATTGGCTCCTGACATTTCTTGAAGCTGGATCCTCAACTGGTCTTGTACACCACAAAACTTAAATAAGTGGGTCATCGATGGCACTGCAGCCCGCGGCGGAAGCGACACCTGACAGCCAGTGCGTCCACCAAGGATAGGCACTCTCAGGACGACCACTTTTTCTTACATGTATTCACTCGATTCTTGGATATTAAGTGCTTTTACAGTGTGTACCACAGAAGCGGGAGCACCATCATCATCCAAACAAACCTAGGGATGTTATCGTCGGCTATCATGGGAAATATAAAGATGTATTATGGAATTATTCTATGGACAGCTAACTATCTCCCAAAGCGTACCGACAATTGAAGCGGCTTGCTTTGTGCCAGTGATAACGGCGCCACAAACACCACGCACTCCCTGGATACTCGCTCATGCACAAGCCCTCAAACCCTTTTGGCCAACCCTTCTCAGATCAAGGCGTCTCGGTGTTGTAAAGAAAGAGCAAAAGAGGAATATACGTCGGCCTGGCCTTTCGGCGTTCGACCATCCTGGTCATGTGGGCAGCGACACGCGTGAGTGCTGCTGCCCGGGCGTTGCTTTACGCCAAGAGCGTCCGGACCGTGGATGCCGGAAGAGATCAGAATAGACACTGGAATTTTAGAAGTTAGTGGACTGGCGAATGCGAATGAGAGTGCTATCTTGAAGCGGGCCTCACAATGCGCAGTTTGGCTGGTGGGCGCAGAGGTGAGAGGAACAGCCTGGGTATTAGGCAACCAGCTGGCTCACGCCGACTTTCTGCATACGCTGCCCTGTGGCTCTAAGTCTGCGGTGACAAATTCCAAGAGCACTATTTTCGTGGCGCTGCCTTGAGCTCTGATGGTTGTTCGTCCACCCGCATGAACAAGAGCGGCCCGAGGCAACTTCGTATCGACGATCAGGGGAAGCAGAGCTTGTGGGTCTCCGGACCGGTAATGGCGGGCCGTTTGCTCCGCCTCGTCCCACTGTGCGTCGCACTCATAAGTCCGCACGCGAGTGAATGCACGTTTCCTCGTCCACACAATCTATCTCACACCCGAAACCCGCACCAACAACCCTACAGGCAACGAAGTGCAGACGAGGATGGGCTGGAACCCGATAGCTCAGACGGTCGATGTCGCGCGGGACATGAAGGCGAACAGGCGGCAGTACTGGTCCGTCCTTCATGCTGAGATGGAGATGTGGAAAGATCAACCAAAAGGTCTTCCCTATTCAGGATGGCTTTGAGTGCCTGCTGGGGAGGAATGATGTTTGGCTGGGAGTGAGTAGACGGCACAGTCGCAGTGGCGGCTGCGAAACAGCATACTGACATCCTTTTGCAGCACGGGACTGATTGGCGGCATTGTAAGTAGCTGTGGCGTGGCTGTATTTACCATGTTCGAAAGGGGGGTCTCATTGATTTTTGGAACAGCTGCCTCGGACATCATTCAAGAAGTCGTTCGGCCTGGACGTCGACACTGCGGCGTATGCAAACCTGTCGGGATGGATCGTATCTGTCTTGCAGGCAGGCTGCTTCTTCGTGAGTGCAATTGATTGTCCAATATCCAATATCCCCTTTCTGCACTCCATTAACTATGAGATATATTCAGGGAGCGATGTCTGCTGCCGTCATTGCCGAGCGCTGGGGCAGACGCGTTGCACTTTTCGTAGCCGCCTTCTTCTTCTTCCTCGGCTCGGTCCTTCAGATCGCTTGTGTGTCTGGTGGTCAATCTCCGGGAGCGGGGCTCATTCAGGTACGCTTATATCTGTGGAAACTAACTCGAGGCAAACTTCTTGACGGCAAGGGACTCCCCAGCTCTACATCGGGCGTGCGCTGGGAGGCTTCGGCGTAGGCTTGGTCTCGGTCGTTGTCCCCATGGTATGTCTATCGATTCTTAATATAACTTAAGCTCCTAACTGACGGTCCGTATTTCTAATTTAGTATATCAGCGAGTCGTCGTCAAAGGCGATCCGCGGCCGTCTCACAGGTGCGTTTTCTGTCGCCTTTTTCTCGGTCAACTCTCCTGTGCTTACCATGTATTTTATCATGTCAGGGATGTACCAGCTGGCAATAGTCGTCGGAATAGCGGTCAGCTTTTGGATTAACTACGCGTTCCTCCAAAGGTTCGCTTGTTCTTTCATCAAATAGGGCTGCACGTCCTGAACAATGCGACTCGCACCACGCAGGTACGGCGCCGACGAGAATGCCGTAGCTCAATGGCGCGTTCCCTTCGCGCTTCAGCTCATCCCGGGAGTTCTTCTCGTTGGTACGTGTTGACATACGCCTGGCCACTTCCGAGCTCACGAGCGACTCCCACCCCTTAGCAACCATGATCTTCGAGAAGGAGTCGCCTCGGTGGCTGGCGGAGCGGGGCCGCTGGGAGGAGAGCTTAGCAGTGATCGCACGCCTTCGAGACCGGCCTATTACGGACCCTCAGGTCATGGAGGAGGCAGACGCGATCCGCGCCGACCTTGAAGGCCGCGTCAGACTCAGCCTGCTCGAGCAGTTCCGCGAGGCGACTTCTAGCAAGAAGATGTTCTACCGGTGCTCGTTACCTTTCATTCTGATGGCGTTCCAGCAATGGACTGGAGTACGTGGATCTTTCTCTCATTTTTTCGTGAGCAAGTAGCTAACCAAGTCGGATCTGCGATTCCAGGTGAACAGCATGGTGAGTCGCTCGAACTGTCTCTCAGGTCTGGCACGGCGACTAACCTTCCGCTTTCGAAATACCAAAGAACTACTACAGCCCCATCATCTTTGAGGAATTGGGCATGAAGGGCGACACAGCGAGCTTGCTGGGCACAGGGTGGGACTGCGCGTTTCTCCCTGTTCGAAGCAGCTGTCGCTGAAACAGCCACTCTGCAGCATCTACGGGGTCGTCAAGATCGTCATGACGCTCACCGTCCTGTCCTTGGGCATGGAGCAGTACGGCCGCAAGGCGCTCCTCGTCTGGGGCGGTGTTGGCCAGGCTCTGCCCATGTTCTACATCGCCGGGTACCGCCAGATTCGCGAAGGCAGCGACAAAATCGACGGCGCCAGCTACGTCGCAATCCTTGCTATTTAGTCCGTCTTTCCCCTGTCCATAATCCTTCTAGCGTATTGACCCCAAGCCCGTTCCTTTAGCCTCTACGTGTCACTGTACTGTAAGACTTTCATCCTGTTCCCGACTTCTTCGAGGAGGCTGACCCGAACCGTTTCTTTAGCTTTCGGGGTGTGTACACTTCTCGTATGCCCAGGATACGCGGGGTTCCACTGACGAGACACTATTCCTCACAGTGGTCGGTTGCGTACGTCTTTGACCCACCCTCAGCATCCACAGGTGAGGCTGACCTTGTTGCTATTGCAGTCCCTGGCCGGCGATGTCCGAGTCTGTGCCAAACCACCTGCGCTCGCTCACCATGTCTGTTGGATTGATGAGCAACTGGTACGTTTCGACACAGCTGTGTCTCCAGGGGGACGCAGTCTGATATTCTGTTCTGCATTGCAGGCTGTTCAACTTCACCATCTCCAAGATCACGCCCATCCTCCTCAACAAGATCAAGTGGGGAACCTACCTGTGCGCCTCCCACTTCTCCTCCCCCTACGAACTCGTCCAGCGTCTCTGACGCATGGCCGCGGCTGCCCAGGCTTTTCGGGTGCACGACCATGACCGCCGTCGTCTGGGCGGTGCTGTTCCTCCCCGAGACAGGCGGGTACGCTATCGAGGACATCCATCAGCTCTTCGAGGGCTCCCTCACCGCGCAGTCCCTCCGCGACACCAAGTACCTCTTCAAGCGGTACGACAACCGCGCCGGGGGCGCCGTCACCCCGCCACACGACGACCGCCACCTCGGCGACGTCGAGTCGGCCGGGGAGATCGAGAAAGAGAAGGATGAGCGCATCGAGAAGGTCTGAGCGGATGCATGTGGGTGGGGATACGAATCGATACGAAGAACTTGTTATGGTTTCCGGTTTCTGTACTTTGATCCTGTCCTTGTTTGGGTTGCGAGCGCTGAATCATTGATACATCATGGTGGTACCTGTGTTGTTGGATGTGAGAAAAGGGCTCGTTTCGTTTGCCGGTTCGGAATGCGAGAATGAACATGCCAGCAAACGCCGTGCCGCCATGGCGTGATCCTGGGGTGGTAATGCGATCTCATACTGTTTTGCTGTCTTCTTTGATCTCTTTTTGGGTGGATTGAAAGGCATGGCTGTTTGAACTGTCTATAGACGCTAGACTTTCATAGAGCTTAGACGCACAGTGTACACAAGGGGCAGTGCGTCCATGTCGCGTGGCTAGCACACTTTCGGGCATCTTGAAGATTCAGCCAGCCTGGTCTGTTATCCCAGTAGTAAGTGATAAGGCATGTTTTTTAACCGCCAAAACACACACACTACAATCCAAGCGTACATGGTTGGTATTAGACGGCCACTTGCGAAGCAATGTGTTCTCAGCCACCTGCATGTGTGTGTGTGTGTGTGTCTGTTCATGCGTATTAAGGGACACCACACCACGCTCAGCTCAAGGAAACTGCAACCCTGCGACACTTTTAATGCTCCGGTAGCGCACGCGAAGTACAAGTAATACTGGATGTGAGCCCCAGCGCACGAACCTGCCGATTACGCCGGCCGAGATACCTACCGGCAGTGTCGTAAATTTACCGATTCGAAGAATATATTCGTTGTCTTTCACCTCCATCGTCCCTTTTTCCGTCTGTTCTGACCTCTGCGCTTTTCAATCTCATCCTTGTTCAACTAAGGCCAACCGCTCGTTTTCCCTCTCTTTCATCGTCGGGCCCGCCAGTAGCCATGGCAGCCCTCCTCGACCTCCCCAACGAGGTCCTCGCGAAGATTGTCTCCCTCACCGACCCGCTCGACCTTCCTGCCCTTTCGCGCGTCCCTCATCGCCTGCACTCCCTGACCGAGCCGCTGCTCTATCGAACCATCGATCTCTCCCACCACGATGGGGGCTCTTCGGCGCGCCTGCCCTTCTGGCACCAAGCTATCACGTCGCCGCGCAAGCCCCTCGTGCACGTCCTCGCCCTCCCACGGGCATTGCGCAGGCTCCACTACACTGGTTCGACGCTGCGAGCAGCGCGGCGCTGCACGCGCACGTGGCATACTCGCCCACGCACCTTCACATCGACCCCCTCGCGTACAAATGGGGCGGGACGACGCTGGGCAGCCTGAGGGATTGGACCAAGCTTAGCCAGGTCACGCTCCCTCTTAGCCTGCTGCTCGGTCGGCTAGGCGACGCGTCCTGTCCCCGGCTCGACGCCCTCCCGCCCGCGCTCGCCCGCTTCCAGCCTCACCTCGACGAGGGTTGGACGTTCGAGCGGTGCGCGGACATGCTCGCAGAGGTCGTCGAGGCGAAGGGGGACCGCTTCCCTGCGCTCGAGTGCCTGTCGTTCTCCACGACAACGGCAGCCCGGCGGCGTCCAAATCCGCTGGGGTTTAATTGCTCGGTGGAGTGGATGTAGGTGGTCAATTTCATGAGGACAGTTGAAGAAATGGCCGGTGTCGCGTCTTAACAACAGGAACCCCTTCCGTCACCCTGAAGCACGTCTGTGGAGTTCCTGCAAACATTCCTGAATCATTTCTGTAACACGGATAAATTGCATTTCTTATTTGGGAAGGCTTGGTGACTGTGCGCATGTGTGTATGTGTGCGCGCCTTCTCGCCGCACCGAGAGCCAAGTCCATCGGGGCGGTGGAGCTTCTGTAGAGCAAGCTGAAACTGCAAATAGTGTCGCTCATCACGACTTTTAAATAATCAGGGGACTTCAACGGGTCGAACAGACCGTACAAAACGGGCTCCCAGTGAAGTACACTGACGCCTGCTTCCAACCTTGCAGTCGAACTTCGAAGACCACTCCAGTCCTGCCCCAATACCAGAGCCCCTTGAGCTTAAATGATTCTGGGACGACAGGCTCTCGAAAGGGAATCCTTTTTCTTTTTGGGAAATAAAGCATTGCGAAGAAAGGCACTCAGCGCGAGCTGACTGCAGCGCTGGAACGTTCAGTCCAGTCTTTTCACGTGGCGGGTGGTCCTTTTCAAAAGTCTTGGGCTCGCTCCTTCTGATCAGCCTGACGGCATGGACCAATATCCTTTGACCGCTCCTTCATCCTCCACGGATAGGACACGTCTCGCGCTGGTTAGTATGAAGACCTGCTTTCTCCGCACCCCCCCACACGCGATCGTCGGTGGGCTCCTTGCCATCTTATAGTCCGTTCGAAACCAGAGGAAAGTTCTATGGACGGAGAATACCTCTTTGTTCCAATATATCCCCAGTCTTGTCTCCGCAATCCTGGTCGTGGCAGGGTTTGGCAAGCGTTTGCTTGTGGTACGTTCAATTTGCAGCCAGAGCGTGACTCTGCGGGTGATCCTGCGATCTCAGGCTGTTGGTCTCATCATTTGTTTTCTTCTGTAGTGGATTGAAAGGTGAATATGCCTCAGCTTCCGATAGACGAGAGTTTCACAGGCAGTCACGGTAAACGGACGGCGGCAGTGCGTCAATATCGCGCCGTGGCCAGCCCTCGCCTTCGAGCATCAAAATCTTCACCCAACCTGGGATATTACTACAGTGAATATAAGGGTGTTTTCAATCTCCGGAACTCAGACACTTGTATGATCTAGGTAACTTATACACAACTGATGCACTGCCACTCGCAAATCAGAGCGTTCTCCGCCACTGGTGTAAGACCGCGGTCCACTTGGGTCCACAATCCCCTCGACGAAGGACTCTGCGGCACTTCTGCTGTTGCTCATGCCCACTCTTTCAGGCCACACGTTGCCTTCGTGCTCGCTTTCATTGCTTACCGGTCCTGCTCGTGAAATCCAGCGACGCAGGGTGTTGCTTATCTCCCGCCTGCCAGTATACCCCCTGCTCGTTCAAAGCCCTCGAAGGAAATCTCGAAGTCCA
This sequence comes from Basidioascus undulatus, assembly GCA_000826855.1. NCBI lineage: Eukaryota > Fungi > Basidiomycota > Geminibasidiomycetes > Geminibasidiales > Geminibasidiaceae > Basidioascus > Basidioascus undulatus. Next base: position 1,063 of record JTLS01000112.1, on the reverse strand, counting down.
AGCGCCCAAACTCGTGTATCGATGATCGCTCGATGCCTGAGAATCTGCCACTCTCCTCTCGCACACGGTGGTTTGCTGCGTACCGAAGCGGCGCAGCTGGCGTGACCGTCGACGGTATGTAGCGCGTGAACTTGGGTGAGCTGCGCAACCAACGGCTTACACGATTCATAACAGAGTTGATTTGCTTTCCTCCTCGCTGTGACCTGAAGGGCGGCGCCAGTGCCGGGCAGCGCTGCGGGACGTCGGTCTACCTGGGCGCTAGACGCCTCGCGTGAGGCCTTCGGGCACTCGGCTCTACAGGCCCTGAAGTGCTATCAGGTGATTAGGGAAACAGAAACTGTTCTCGTCATGGATTGGAAAAATATGTGCGAGCAATTGTATGGCTGTAGCGAGCTGAAGTGGTCGAAGAAAAGGAGAGAAAGGGCAAGAGAGGAGTGTCAAGTGAGAAATGACAGAGCTGCGCCGCAGTCCTCTCGTCCTCGGTCTCGGTCGCAGCAGCACTGCAGCACCAGTCCTCTGCCTCCTCTGCGCTCCTCCTCCCGGGCGCCCTCTGCGCCGGTTTACGTTCCCTATCTTGCACACCGACAATGATCAATCCAGCTTAATATTCCACACCACCCTTTCCACCGCGCCCTAGCCACTCTCTAACCGACGCGCACCCATCAGCCATCATGGAAGGGCCTCCGCTGCCTCCCCAGGCGCCGAGGCGGGATCGCGAGCGCAACAGCTCGCGAGCCGCCCATGCCCATTCCTCCTACCGCGCCCCACCACCGGGAGTACCAGGCGATATAGCGGACCAGGCGGTACCCTATCAGCGGCGGTCGACGAGGTGAGCAGCAGTGTCATGGCCTTCCTCCGTCGACTTGTCCGCCCTGTTGCCTTGCGCGAGGAGGCAGACGAGCATGCTCGATTGCTGCGCAGGGTGTCCTAGCCCCAGAGCGAGCATTACTGACGTCCTGCACTCTCTTCCCTGTCCCTTCCTATGCTCCTGGTCTTCCAGGTCCAAGCCGCCACCACCGCCAGGCGGACACCGTTCCCATTCGCCCCCATCCCGCTCTCCCTC
>JTLS01001119.1:0-10481 GCA_000826855.1 Basidioascus undulatus | reverse complement strand
CCCCTCACGGTCGAAGAATACTTCCCTGTCCTCCCTCTCCACCTCCACGTCCGCGAAGCGACGCTCATCCATCTCCACCCGCCCGCTCGTCGCGCGCCCGCCCTCGGCGGCGTCCTCCGCCGCGTCGTCGTTCGCCGAGGACGAGGGAAAGGAGGACAAGGAGAACGAGGGCGGACTCCTCCGCCCGGGGTCGGCCGCGAGCGTCCGGCGTGGGCGGGACGCGAGTTTTGAGCGGCATGTCGAGCGCCAGAGGAGGGCGAGGAGCGCGAGCGGCGCGGGGGGGATGGAGGCTGCTTGAGCGTCGAGGGGGTAGAACGCTAGACGGACTGTTTGACTACTTTAAGGCTTTTGTTTTCACTTCTTTCCTTGCGACTCGGACTCTTGTTTCTTTCGTCTTTCGATTCTCGTATCTGTGCGCTTGCATCGTTCATGCAGCCTGCTGTGCAGCCGCCAGTGTCGCAAAACGCGTTGGCTGTGTGATGCGTCAGTCAGTATGCCTGGACGGAAAGACGGAATGCTGCCCCATCCCTCCCGATAATTCCGTTTACCATGGGCCCTCCTGGAAGTGGTAGAAAGATGAACTTGTAAAGGGTCTTGAGATTACCCAAGTCTTTCTGAGTGGTACGATCATCGCACTCTGCACCGGCCTGGGTCCGTCTTCGCCCGCTCGTCTCCCGCATTGGAGCTGACGGTCTGCCGAGCCGAGTTGGTCTTTAAGTGCTTTAGACTTATCTGAGCTCATCTTTTGCTAAGCGCTTCTCTCCATAAAGGCCTGAACGCACATGCTGCCGTGGTAGAAACTTGGAAACCGTCGATCCAGTTGCACGGCCGAGAACCGCTGCTTATCTGCCGGGGAGCAAGCTCAGTTCAAATTTCATGGCTTAAGCACAAAATTATGCGTCTGCAAAACACGGAGGTGCGGCTGCGATAGAGGCCTCTGAAACTCTGCAATAGGAGTGCAGGCTGGGAAGTAACAGTCGCCCACGGCCCTCTACGAAGACCAGACTGTGTCCTGCTCTTATTGGAATTTATGGCGAGACTGAGTTCGTATCGTTTTAATACTCAGTTTCCCTCAGGCAGTATTAACACTTCCTTTTCTCACGGCAATGACCGTGTTGCAAAACGGCCAAAAACAGGTCCTTGTCCATCCCAGCCGGCGGCCTGAGCGTTCCAATCTTGCTTGGCCGCTATGACGTGTTCACTCAAGGCCACACGTATTCTCGCCAATTTTTTATCACCCAAGGTAGGGAGAAGCAACGTTATGGTCCCTTCTTGAACTCGGTGACCACGCCGAGTCGATGCTTCGCTGTTGAACCGCCCAATAGGCCACCATGCTCTGTCCACACCTTTCGTTCAATCAGGAAAAGTTCGAGAATCAGAAACCTTCGTCAATCAGTTCGCTCCCTAGAGGCAACTGCAGTCGCCGGTCACATTGTTCAGCAAGCTCAAGTCGTACATTCTTTGCGGTTCCACTAGCAACGGTACAAGAAATACAGAGCAAAACAAGTAGTCGTAATGAAGGGCAGTCGTCATACGCTCGTATGGGACATCAGAAGTCAAGGAGACCGGGAAAGAAGAGCGCCGCCAGACTGGCGGTCAGGCCGTCCGAAGGATCTGCTTCGCCGGACGGGGGCGGCGGTGGCGGCAGTGCACGACTTGAACCCGGCGCGCTCGCAGTCGGGGGAGTAGAAACGTGGAGGGTGGAAGGGACCGCCGCCGACGCCGGGAAGGCGCCCGTCGTGATTGTCCCCTGCTGCACCGGCCGGGAGATGACGGGCGAAAGAGGTCGGCACAGGAGGTGGGAAGCGCCGAAGGGTTGGGAGAGGGGACTGGGCGGATGCGGCTCTTCCAAAAACTGGAGGCCTGCGCGGCTGGGGCCTGACAGGGCGGCGGAGGCGAAAGAGCGGTATCGCGGACGGTGCGCGGCGAGCAGGTTTTCGGGGAGGGAAGAGGGCTCGGCGCTGCGGGGAGCTGCTGGCTGCGTGTGAATGTGGGGACGGAGCGGCGGTTCGGCCGAGGTGTACTGCACGTAATGTGTCGCTGGAAGAGGAACAGACTGCTGCCGTCCAGTCCGTCCGCCCAGTCGGGTATCCGGCAGCGAGAAGCTCGGAGAGCGTAAGCTGGTGTTCGGCGGGGGGAATCGGCTGGACTGGGTGGTCAGCCGCCGCACGGAAGCGGGAGGTCCGCCAGGAAAAGAGGGGTTCGCAGCCGCCGTTCTGATCTCCTCCCCCGAGAGCGCAAAGACTTCTAAGCCGCTCCCGAGGGCGCGCTCGACCATGTCGAGGCAGAGCGCGTCGCGGATCGGCAGCTTGTATCGCGGCAGACGGGCATCGTGCGCCTGTCGCGTCTCTTCTTTGCGGTTGCAGAATGGCTTTTTCGCCCAGACCTGGAGGAATAAAAACTGCGTCAGAACGAGGGAAGGAGGCGTGGCAAAAATTGGGGGACCAGCGCACAGTCAAACCGCATTTGGCTGTATTTGTGAAATTGGGTCAGAAACGCTCCCCTCCTACACTGAACAGAGGTGGTGGACAAGCTCACGACAAAGCCAGTCCCCGTAACGCATCCAGGTTTCGGGGTTCCTGCGTAATGGTTCCCAGCTATGTCAAGTCTTGACCAGAGGACATGGCAACGAAGAACCAGACGCACAAGCGCCGCAGCCCGACCGCTTTAAGGTGTTCCTGTATGAGGACCTCAGCATGGAGTTGAACTGCCAAATTTGAGGGAGAGGGGTACCTTTACGACCTCGAAGGCTTCCGGTGAAGGAAAGACGACATCTCCAGGCCCGATGTCGGAAGGAACTTCGGCCAGCAAGGGAAGAAACGCGATGGTCGCTTCGTTAGACCGAACGTCCACCCCAGGAAGGCCAAGTAAGTCTCCTGAGGACCGGACGACGAAACGCCCAGCCGACGCGGAGAGAATCTGCAGGAGCGCGAGAACGCGGCGACGAGGCGGTTCGGGCGTTGAGGTGGAAGGTATCGAGAAGAAGGGCAGTGTTTGTAGAGGATCGAGAGGAGGTGAAGGAGGTGGAGAGTGTCCAAGTTGCGCCGGGAAGGGCGAAACCGGGGAGATGGACGGCTGGTGAGGAAGAGGAGAGAGAGTGGGCGGAGGAGGTTGGAGGGCCGACACCAACGGCATGATAGGCATGTCGGCAGTTGGCGGAGGGCGAGGAGCGTTGCAGCTGTGGGGAAAAATTTCATATGATTTTTCTGTATCCAGGAAACAAGACGGCGCACCCTGCGCAGAATGCCGACCACGAAGGGTTCCAGTTGCTGTCCAACGGGCAAACCCACGACTCTTCGACCCGACTTGCAAAACTCGCCGGCTAGGCAGATGAGGAAAGAAAACACGGTGAATGACCGTAACAGGACGTACTTTCAGATCGATATACGCACATTAGGGGAAATAGACGCCCTGAGAACAACGTCGGAGGTCAGTTCACATCGTCGCCACCAGCAGGAGTACCTACAGAGGCTTGAACAATGCTTCTCGCACCCCTGAAAGCTCGGAAACTTCCTGAACGGACGGCTGGCAGCGAATGTAGCTCTGAAGGCCTGCGTGCGAGCCGTAGATCCGGTGGTCGTAGAGGCGCTGGGCAAGGAATGTCAGCAACGATGTGAAATGTCGAAACAAACGCTCTCACCTGTTGTTGCTGGTGTCTGAAAGGGCCTTGTTCACAACAGGGTGTCGGAGGCTTTGAACCTGTGGAAAGTAAACTCACCTGAAAGCGTCGTCGTCGCTTCCGTACAATGCCGTGCGCCTGAACGCGTAACTCGGCTGTGCCTGGACCGCCAGTTGTTCTTGTTAGACCTCTAACAGCAAAACAAGATCGGGTTTAAGTTCTGTGATAACTAACAGGTGGTGCTGAAGGGGAATCCAACGAGAATTGCTCCAATCCCGACCACAGCCCGAACTCCGGAGCGCTCGGACCAGTTGCTGCTGCTGCAGGCGTACTTGCGCTGGTACCCCCGATCGTACCTGTGTCGTCCATATCTTTAAGGTAGGACGAGCTGAGAAGAGCGTTTCGCAGAATGCGGCTGCCGGTGGCAAGGGCTCGAACTCAGGCTCGGTAGAGTTAGTAGCTGAGAAGTTCAGCCTGACTCTCGTGCTGTGGCGTGCGCACTTCAACCTGTTTCCTGTGGGTCATGCAATAACAACTCAAAACGGAACACACAGTTTCCGCCTGGTCCTCGAGGTGGAATGCCGACCAATCTCGATTACCGTTAGCAAATGTGCGGAAGCGGGCTACGTTTCCTCTCGCATGTCTTCGCGGAGACACCACGCGCGAAGCAAGCGGCACACACGCCCGACATGCACACAAACAAGGGACGACACGACGAGGTATCTGTGGTTGTTTGGCTCTTCATGACTCTTACAGCTTGTTCTTGGCATTTCAGGTCGCGCCCCATGCGGCTTCTACAGCATGACCGGCTACGACTCACAGTTACCTGTCTGGCGGACACACTGTTGCCGCAATCTCCTGACCACATATGTCCCTCTGGCCCAATTGTGTCCCGCCGAGCGTTCGTATACACGGCAAGGTGGGCCGGCCAAGAGATGGCGTGAACAGGAAAGACGCAAAGGATATTTCTGCTGTGCATGTATCGCACGGAAGCCGCGCGGGCCGTCCTAATTTTCAGGACCACAGCGACCCGATACGCTGGATCAACGTTCTCTGGGAGACAGCTTCGGACCTTCACACAGAACACGCGAAGTTGCAGAAACCCAGTACACTGGTACTGGTATGTCAGCAGACCAGTCTCTCACGTAAGCATTCCATGGGCGTTGCAGTTGTGCAATGTTGCGCAGGTTTATCTTCGACGGCCAGTCGTTCCGATTCGGAGTAGGTGACAGGATCGTTCACATGCTCCTGGGGCAGCTGGGCAGGAGATTTATGCAAGGTATGGAAGCATGACTACGGTGTAGGCTCCGCGCTTCGCAGGAGCAGTCGTAGGATGCGCTGCTTTCCAACACCATATGGGCAGAGAAAAGCCGTGCCTAAAGGAAAATAGACACCGACCAGCACCCGGAGTGTAGCTCATCTCATTCTCCAGGTGTATTTGGAATGTTTTCTGGAAGGAATTTAGCCCTTGTCCTGAAAAAGGCCAGATAAGAAGGCCACCCGGGGTGCGGACACTTTCAGGCTGCCAGGCGATCTGGGCGACCCTCCCCCACTCGTGCTCGGCGATGCGAGGCTCAGGATACTGGATGTTGTCGCTCTGAGCGTGGACGTGAGGCAGGCTGGGCGGACCCTGGCTAATGCCGGGCATAGCGAAGGAACGCAGCCGCAGGAGGTGGTCTGACACGCGGCTCAAGAACTCAACCGCTAGCTCCTCTTCATCGACGTGTTCCAAGACCATATGTTCGAGCGTTTGAGGCAGTCGAAGGAGCAGCTCAGACACTCGGTGTCGAACTCGCCTCCCCAAGTGACAAGTTTTGCCAGCTGCGGCGATGGTGAGGCGCAGAGAATCGAGAGAGCGACAGACAACGGGGCCTTCAGCAGTGTAAGATGAAGAAGAATAACTGAGGGCCAACCCTTTGCCCAGCAGATGAGTTCCATGAGGACTTGTCGGACCGTCGGCTGGTTCTCAATGAAAGTGGCGAGGGCGCGAGTGCACGGCGAGCTGGCGAGAATGACGGCTTCCAGGTGCGGAAGCGTGCCCTGTTTGAGCAGGTCTGCGGTAATTTAATTGAAGTGGCTTGCACTAAAATTGATCCTGCGGAAGTCTGCGCAAGCAAGAAGGAGACTGTGCAGCAGACGCAGGGACAAAGGGTCGCTCGGGTCCAGTAACGCAGCACCCACGAGGGTAGGTCCATCAGGACCGCAGCAATGGAGGGGTCACGTCCTCCAGAAGGGTGAGAGGCGCTGGTGAGGTGTAAAGTATCACTGTCCGGGAGCTCCCCCAAGTCGAATGACAAAGCCTGAAGCTGACTGCACTGGAACGCTGCGCCTAACATGTCGAAGACGCTGCCGACCGTCTCCACCTTAAGATACAGAGTGCTCAGGTCTCACTTCACACTTCAAATAGAGCCTCTTCATAGGCTAAGATAGACTAGGAGGCTGACTAAGTGCCGCATAACGATACCACAGCTCAGGCATCCGGAAAGTCGAGATGGAGAACCGGAACGTGGGCGGCCATACCGGGCTGTCCGTCGAGTACGTGCACGAGCGTGGTGATGAGTGAGGCGGAAGAAGCGACATAATGGGCTTGGAGATCGATACACATGAAGAGCTGCTGGGTTAAGATTGGCTAAAGGCGACAGCAGGTCTGGGCGGCGCTACGAAGCGTGGACGACGGCAGGTCGAACTCGAAAATCGTCGGCAGCGTCTCGTCCGGAAGATCGAGCAGCGAGGTGCGAGGCATTGCTAGAGGTTTGTCAGGGTAAAAAGTCTGCGAAGTGCGATGCAAAGAGAGTGGAGCTGTTGCTGCAGTGGGGCGGGGACGATGGTGGCAGGAGGCAAGAGGTGCAAGACCCGCGCGAAGCTACTAAGCCGCAGGCAACCGAATTGCCATGCGTCCCAGAATTTCAGTACCTGCACATGCCATTTTTGAGCCATGTGGGTCCAAGTTCAAAAAAGCATGCCGCCTTAGGTATCCAGGCCGTACTTTCAGCCGAGAAGGGTTATGAGCCATGGTTGCCTGACGCCTGGGTTCTCGCTAACTTTTGGCCTCAAAGAGTCAACGAGGACTTTCTTTTAGAGCTCTATTTTGAACGCAACAAACTTCTGGGTGCCCCAGACATGGTTGTAGGGCACTTAGGTCCACAAAACATGACGCATATCGAGTAAGCGTGTCGCGAAACCAATGTGTATCCCGGGGTTCATGTGAGTCCTCATACCCCCCTCAAACCTCTCCGTTCGGAACTCCGATCCAGCCATCACAGCAGCCACCAACTATGTGTCAATCTCCGCCCACTCCCCCGCGTCGGCGCTGCGTCGTGTGAGGACTGCCTTGCCACTTTTGAAAGAGCGCACGTACAGTTTCATCGACCTCCTCGAGAGATTCGATCGAAACCAACAGCGAGAGTGAGTTGTCAGACGGTGGTCTCGAAAAGGCAGAGGTGCGAGAGAGGGTGGGTGTGAATGGAAGGTGTTCGATGAGCTCTCCCTCGTGAAAGCCCGAGTCCGTCGGCCGGGTTTCCTTCCAACAACTGGGCCGCCTCAAAGTGCGAGTCAGAGGGCCGCGGTACTGTATGCGGTACGTAAGCCAGCTTACCCGGCGCTCGACGGTGGGCTTCCTCCTGCTCCAGCTCCCACCGCCTGCTCTCCCTAAACTCCTCCTCTTCGAGCTCCCAAAGGTTCATCGCCCCTTTCTTCCTCTCGTGGAGGAAATCGTGAGACCCCTTCATCCAGCCGGCCCTCCAGTCCGCGCGGTGCCAGCACGCGGAACCGTCGCTGGTAGGGGTTGCGAGCATAGCGGACGGCGGGCGACTGCCCTCTCCTGGGAGGCGATGGACGAGCGAGAGAGCGACATAGACGGCCTCATCTGTGAGGAAAATCAAGAGCGCTTTGACATGTAGGCTTGACATGCGTGGTGGGTCTGATCGCAGTTGTCCGAATGAACAAAAAATGTGCAGGCTTTCCGGAACGGATCTATTTCCAACAGTGGGAAAGTCGGCTGTAATGCAGCTTGACAACGTGAGCGCGAGCCGCATTCACTTGGGTCACTGGGCGCACCACCACCACTTCACGCCCATGAAAATTTTACAGTGCGTGCCTACCCAAACAGTGTGCATTTTCTCAGCTGCAGAGAGAGTTTCCAAAGGCCGCCAGAAGGCACACTTGCATTCATGAACGTCCTCATTCTTGTGCATCATGCATCATCGCCAAGCAGCTACAATCTCTTCGACCAGCTCACCCCGATCCGTCGTCGCGTCCCCTTCGCTGAGCGCCAATGCCAGCACGAGCCTGATCCCGTCTTCCACGCCTTCCCCTGTTCCCGCCTGTCTTCTCGCCTCCTCAACCAGCGCCCGCAGCGCAGCAAGCCCGCACGCGTCCGGCGCCCGCCGCACTGCCAGCCAGACCGCCGCGGCAGCGCTGACCTTCTCACCGCGGAGCACCGCATGCAGCGCTGGCCGCTCGGGTGCATGCGCGCGCAGTGCGTGGAGTACGCTGGCGAGGTAGGTCGGCTGGAGCAAGGGTGGTCGGCTCCCACGGTGCTTGTCCGGGACGAAGTGCGGCTCGAAGTAGTGCGTGTAGAAGTCGGCGGCGACCTGTAGGTCGCGGACGGCGAGCGCGTTGGGCGAGCGCTGGACCTGGTCGATTGCGAGGTAGAGCCAGAGCGCGTCGGTCTTGTCTTGCGTGAGGCACTCGAGGAGGATGGCCGTGGCGAACCCGTCTGCGGGCTCGCGGCAGAGCTGCTCGGCGAACGCGATGAAGCTCGGCTCGGTCGAGAAGGCTGTCGCAAAGTCTTCGAGGTCCGCGGGGGACATGGAAAGGACCTTGGACGCCGAGACGAGGTCGAGGGCCGTGCCGGCGGTGAGCATGCCGGAGCGGGCGAAGGCGCTGCGGTTCCCGCGCGGATCCGCCTCGTACGAGAGGTGGCCCGTCTTGCGCTTGACGAAGATGGTCTGCGTGCGGAGGAGGCTAGCGGCGTGCGCGCCGTTGCTGCCGATCTCGAGCGTGAGCGGCCAGTACCGCGGGCTGTCGACCTTGATGGAGAGGATGCGGTCGAAGTCGGGGATGAGCGTGGGCGAGATGAGGTGGTGCGAGCGCGCGATCCCATCGTCGTCAAGCGCCTTGACGCGGATCGGGACGTACACAGCCTCCCCACTGTCGATGTCGCGAGCGACGAAGCACCGGGGCTCGACGGCGAGCGCCCACAGATGCCGGTACGCCTGCGGGTGCGCGCGGTGGTCGCTGCCGGACGCCGGGTATTTGGGGTATAACGCGCACACCATCGCGGCGATCGCGGCGTCCGACGAGCCGAGCGTGTAACGGCCCGCGCCGAGGAAGAGCAGCCCGAGCGCCATGTGGTTTGCGACGTGTGAGCCGTAGTTGAACCCGGACGCGGCGCCATGTTGTCCGTGCGCGATCCTCAGACGCTTCAGGACGCCCAATTCGCCCGTCCCCGCCATGACGGCGGCAAGCGAGACGGAGATGATGTTGAGTCCGGAGCGCACGCAGGCGCGGCGGATCTTGCCCTCAAAGGTAGCAGCTGTGAGACGAACAGGATTGTCAGCCATCGGCCTACGGGCAGCTTGCGAAAGGGAATCGAACGCACAGCGGATATTGACGGCCTGCGTGAAAGCGTCCATATAGTGCAGCAGCGTCGCATATGCCTCCTCCTGCGCGGTACCCGCGTACTTCAAGCCGATGGCGAAGCACGCGCCAGCGACAATATTGTAGTACGCGAGCTCGACCGAATCCTCGACAGGGACGTAGAGCTCCCTCTTGCATTGCATCGCGCGGCGGACGAAGCGCGGGAGCTGCGCCTCGATCCACGCCTTGCTCGCGGCGATGCCGCGCCAGAGGACCAGGTTGCGGGCGAGGACGCGGAGGACGAGGAAGTCAGGGCGGATGTAGTCGAGCTGCATCTCCGTCTCGGGCATCTCGAGCAGCGCCGCGACGTCTGCGCGCTCCGTGCGCAGGAACATCAGCCCCAGCGCAATCGTCGCACCGGGGGAGGTCGTGTTGAGGTCGGCGGGGAGCGGCGCGGCGGTGGACGGGCCTGCCGCGCTCGTCGTCCCAATCGTGGAGGGAGAGGTCGAGTCGCTCGCGGGGCCGACGGGGTGCTTCTCCCCGAAGATGTACGCCCGCAGCTTCGTGAGCATCGCCACGTCCGCTGGGCTATTCGCATCGTTGCCGCGGCCGACCATGACGAGGCCGAACGCGAGTGCAGCGGAGAGGGAGTACGCCTCGCGAAGCTCCGTGCGGCCGTCGTTGGGGGAGACGTCCGCCCCGCCAATCTCGGTGAGGAGGAGCTCAGCCATGCGGCGCTGGCCCGTGCCGAGGTAGAGGAGGCCGAGGCCGAGGAGTCCCGCGGCCTGCGCGAGGCTCGCGACGTTGAGCTCGATCGAGTTGTGCGGCAGGAGCGCGGGGACGTGCACGCTCAGCACGCGCGTCACCTTCTCGTCTGCGGACCCGACGTGCGCCGCAGCGAGCCCCAGCAAGAGCCCGACGGACGTGAGCTCGTGCTTGGGCTCCAAGCACCGGTACGCGTGCCCGCTGATGTCCATCGCGCGCAAGTGCCCGTTCAGCCCCAGGCCAAACAGGAACCCGGCATGGCGCGCGTTCAGCCCTCGCGCAGGCCGGTTGAAGACGATCCACGAGTCGTCGACGCCCTGCAGGCCGGGCCCGAGGCGCAGCGCGGCAGCGACGGCGTTGTGGAACTCGGCCCACTCGCGCGACTCGGCCACGATGTGCGCTTCGTCCACTGTCAGCGTCACGTTCTGCGGGAGGATCTTGACGCTGTAGTCGAAGGACGGGATCGCGAGCGGCTCGGCGGACCCGCGCGCGGCGGAGCCGAGCGTGTACATCGCCC
>JTLS01001118.1:0-10495 GCA_000826855.1 Basidioascus undulatus | reverse complement strand
CGGGTCCGGACTGTGCAGGAGAGCACGCAGAGATTAACGCCGGTGAAGAAAGGGGGTGTAATGAGGATGAAGATGCGTACGACTACGCAGGATGACTTCGCGCGCACATCCCACAGCTTCACGACTGCCTCCTTTCCCTCTACGCCTACGCCGCCCACCGTCCGCCCTTCAGGGTCCCAAGCGAGGTCCCAAGCCCCGCCGAGCCCTTCGAGCGTGTGCAGCGCGGGAGCGTCGAGGCGAGAGAGGTTGTGGAGTGTGGCTGTGGGGTTTGCGGGGGAGGATACGAGGAGGAGGGAGGTGGTTGTGGGGTGCAAGGAGAGGGCGGTGGGGAGCTTGGTGGTGGGGCTGAAGTCGAGGAGGGGCGTCGGGGAGATGGTGTCCGAGGGATCGTAGGACGGAAGGCGGTATACAGAGACCTGGAACTTCAGCGATCAGCTCATCAACATCTCAACCTCGAACATGACCGCAGCTCACATTCCCGCTCGTAGATCCCACAGCCGCCAGCCCATCAACGAGCGAACTAACGCCCATCGTCCCATCCCCCCCATCGCCGACCTTCCACACCCGTCCCTTCCCGCCGGGCTTGCCCTGCTCCTCCCATCCGAGCGCGATGACGCCCGCGGGGCCCTGGTTGAGGAGCAGCCAGTCCTCGGTCGTGTGCACTGCGTCGCCCACGCACGTGTGCACCGCCGAGGCGTGCAGGGACGGCGCGAGCGGGAGCTCGGACGCTGTGCGCGTTGGCGCGGCTGTGAGGGAACGGTATGAGGACGACTGAAAGCGCGGTGGCATGGCGTGGATGATGGAGGAAAGCTGGTAGGAGCACTGCGAGCTGGGCGCACCGCGTGCTGGCGCGGAGTTCACGTGGGAATTATGTGACTGTTGACACTGACGTTATCTGACAGACAGCTAGCTGTACAAGCATTCCCTGCCAGACAAGCTGCGCTCCCTTTCAGGTCAGTGTGCGACCCAAACATGAAAGAAGACCTTGAAAGAAATTATTCGGGATGCCAGTGGCTTCACGGCGGTCTGCAGCCAGAAAGGCTAGACGAAATCAGCCCTCGACCAACCTCGCAGCCTGACAATCGCAGCCTGATCCATTACACCTGCAGCCTCTCTCTGCTGAGGAGATCCAAGCCAGATCTCCAGACTGAATTTGGCCAGACATAGCGCACACAATAAAGCGAGGTCTTCTTGTAAACTGTTCCGAAAATTCCCAGGTCTCCCTCTCCATCCGCCTTTGTACCTCCCCGCCCGCCTACAAGCCAGAATGAAAGCCAGACTCACACGATCCATTCCGGCCTCTCGTTGCCCTTCCTCCGGAAGCCATCCTTTAATTTATCCTTGACCTTCTCACTGCTTGCCTGAAAGACGTGCCCATGTCGGACCGAGGAGTTCCTGATAGACTGTGATACTCAACCCGCCTAGCGCGCGGTACGATGGATGCAAGAACCGCACATTTATGGGTGTTTGGGCATTCCGGCTATCTGAAAGTGTAACATGTGCGGAAGGGGGAGGGGAGGGAGAAGAGGGAGGGGCAGTTGGCATGAGTATTGGCGGAGGACCACGTGGAAAGGGTGGAGATATGTTTTAGCTGGTATGGCATAGAGCAGGCAAGTGGAATTGCATTTGATACCCTGTATGGAAAGCTCTGGAAGTGGGAGAGGTGCAGCAAGAGACACGCCTCGACGGCGGCAGATGCAGACTCAGCTTGGGAAGTAAGAGTTGCACTCACACAGTGATTGGGCCTGCAATCACACAGTGTTTGGGCCATGCAGGCCTGTCAAGAAAAACGCGTCCTCATTCTGTGAGGTAGAAGGGCGGGCAGGGTTGAGACAGCAAGCCATGCGTGAAAGAGAATGTCTGTTAGCTTCGGGAGTCGGGCTTCGAGTGTCGGGCTTCTGTACCATCGAGTTCTGCAGGTAATGAATGACCCATCGGCTGAAAGTGCCGGACAGTGGCTATGCTATATAAGTTGGTTACGGGTCGGGGCAAGCGCACGGGTGGGTTCCGCCATTTCCGACGGTCCCCTTTGCCGTCGCCCCGTTGCCTTCTCATCCCACTCTTGCGCGCCCTCGCAAACGCTCACCGTACAAACACGTTGCTGCAACAACTTTGTCCAGGCTCATAAGATATAATTCCCACCACTATCTAAGATATCTCCTGCGAGCTGCTACTGAGTGTCCTCGAGCTCGCCACCGGCCCCGGTGGCGGAGAAGCTGCAATACATGCTGGTGTGCAAGACGTGGGGGTTAGGTCGAGGGCCCAAAGATATCACTCACAAGATAACGCTGACGACGTTTATGCCCTCAGTCAATCTCAGTCGATAGGGGTCTTGCTTCTGTATCAGACCATCTCTTTCGATTCCGAACGCACCTGTCGGCAGCTTCTCGAGACGTTGGCTCGGGCACGTGCCCTGGACCGCTGCGTGAGACTCTTAATTCGATTCGTAGTCCTACCAAGCGTTAGTGCTCTTCTTGGGTGGGAAAACTCTCTCCAAGCCCTCCTGCGTCGGTTTTCGAGTCTCACTCGCATCAGCGGTTCACTGGACGCTTCCGCCGATGACTTGCTTAGGCTCACGCCTATGGAGACTGTTGCCAGGCCATACTGCCGTCACGGTGCTCTCTGAGGGTTCTGAACAGCTAAACTATGGTCGAGACCTTGACATCGATAATTCCCATACACAATCAATTCGGGAATCTCACGTCGCTAAATGTGATCATAACTTGCACAACCCCAGGGGACGCCAAAGTGTCACTCGACCTGCCGTGTCTGTTTTCTCTTGTATGGACGACTCTTGGAGATGCCTTCGGAACAGCGTCTATAGTCCTCCAGTCGGCTCGACTACCATCGCTTCGCTATCTCCAACTGGCCCCAGAGATCAACCATGGCCGCCTCGACAAGATCCTGAAGAACCTGGGTTCTTCGCTCAAAGCTTTGTTACTCTTCGGCAGCTTCAAAAAGCTCTGTGCCTCTATCATATCTCATACTGCCCAGAGCTGGACATTCTCGTAAGTAAAGTCCGCCGCGGTACTGCAGTTCCGACAAGTTTGATAGCCGCACTTCATCATCAGCACATGCAGGCGATCTGCATTGGAGTCTTCCTGTCGGACAGCTCCGCCGCACAGATCGAGGAAAGCCTCGGGAACTTGGAGTCCAGGAGAGTCCCCAAACTTCGCGTAATCTGGTTGAAGCCTCTTATAGACAAAGAAGAGTGGAGTGGGTTTGAATCTTGGTCGCAGCGCGTGTCTAGGATGCTTGGAAAAAGGGCCGCACGTGAGAGTCTAAAGGAGGGGTCGCTTGTGCATGCATAACCTTTCAGACAGCATTGTGCTGCGGTAGGGCCGGCTGTCACGATGCCTGGGTGCCACTGTCGATAGTGAGCCGGTGTAGGAAACACCGTTTAGGATTGTGTTAATCAGAATCACATGGGAGACTTAGTTTTTCTGGAACAATGTCACGTACACTGTTTGGTTGATGTGTGACAAACACTGTTAAGGGGATTTGGAAACAGGCTCTGTGAGCCTGTTCAGTCTCGCTGTTCTGAAGCAGTGCACTGCGCACGGCTTTGCCAAGGGCTGGAACACGGACAGTTATCAGAGTGTGGAACACTGTAATCCAGGCATTTCAAAACAGTACAAACTTGACTGTTGTTCAGATCAGTGTCCAAAACCCGTCCATTAGCAGGGTGCATACCAGGGGACTGGCCGGTGCAGACGGCACTGTTAATCAGTGTGTCACATCAGTGAGTCTGACCAGGCAATGAATTTCTCCAAGTCACAATACCGATAGTGCGATCAGGAGACTTAATGCAAGCCCCTGTCCATTTTGGCATGAAGCAGCTCTGGAAGAAGAGCTCCCTTCTGACTTCCCACTTCATCATCTGCCTCAAGTCTTACTTCCAGGCTGATCTTCCCTTTGTGGATTTAAGTAATATGGATTATCTTATACCCCTTGGTTATTCCAACCGCTCACTTTATCCTTGGGTTCAACCAGCAGAATACCTGATTGCTCAGCAATGCCGGTGTGTCCTCTCCTGTCCAGTTGCTATGACCTTTAGAGCCGATAGCATCAATTACAGGTTGTGAAAAATTTGTAGAGTGGTCCTATTCTTTTGGTTCTCACGCTTGAAACAGCCTATGTTGACTGATCGCCTGCATCTCTCAACGACGTAGATACTCTTCATTTGCTTTCACTTGTAATGTTCATCCTGGTACTCCCACACTATTTTATGTATTATAGCTGTGAAACTTCTTCTTTACATACAAAGTCATATTACGAATATATGTGTGCATATTCAGCAAGTGAATGGCCACACCGGAAGCCGACTCTGCATTGCCAGGCAAATGCCTGCACATGAAACCAGAAAGAACCCCACTGAAGTGTATAATATTGTTTTTGATAACCAAGTATTGTTTTCAATATCCCATAGAATGTCATATCAAATCCGCTAGCCAGTGACCACGCACTGCATATCGGTGCTTGCCACACCGAAGACAGCTGTGCGGGAAGTCAGGCAATCATTCAGTTTCGGGTGCAGCACGCATAGTTTCTGACCAGTGGAAAATGCGCATTTCGAAATTCACAGCCTGTTTAACGGAGTTCTGTGATACACTGTTTTACAGAACCAAACCTGTGCAGAGTACCCCGTCAACCCTGCAAATGTCCACACCTTTTTGCCTAGTATCTGAGCCCGGCCAATTTTCCACAGTGTGCAAGACTGAATATCATCAATTGGCATGAGTATGCTTGTTTGCAGCATTGATGAAGAGCCTTTACCATTTTAATATGCTACAGCCTTCTCTTTTTGTGCTTCCTCCACCCATTCGGGCGGAGCCAGCGCTCTTCAAGACCTTGCTGCGGCTAACACAGCACAAACGCTTGACTTTCGACCTGATTGTTTACTGAAGGTCAGGTATTCAGGTTGATAAAAGAAACTAACAGGCAGGGCTACAACCGAATTTTGTGGATTTACGATATACTTTTTGAATGGACTTACAAATTTCCAAAGTGCACACGCACAGCACGCGTCACGCCCTTCGACGTGCAGACTTGGTCACTTTTGTTCGCTTTTGGTCGCTCCGGTGCAGCTGTGTTCCTGGTTGTTGTTGTTTGTTCTATGTACCTGTTCCAAACAATAGTACGCCGATAGAAACGTCGGCTCGATATTGTACTGCACAGCCATGGCGCAGGTTACGGGGCAGAACACGTCGTCTCGCCTTTACGCTACTCCTTTCCTTGCTTTGCTCTTCCTGCACCTATTCAACCAATAATGATTACTCCACTTCTCATCATGGCCACCCCGCACTTCCACGTTTAAGCGTGGAGAACGTCGGCTAGCTGTTGAAGTACGACCGGAGCCTCGCGTCCATTCCACTGGTTTGCCAGTCGTTGCTCGTAGGTTCCAGTCTTCTGGCACTCACAGAAGTTTTTATGTAATTACGTCCGTTGCCTGTGTTACAGACCATCTCTGTGTGGTTCCGGTATCGCATCGTCCGCCTCGAAGCATATGAGGCCGTCCAGGCTTTCGATCGACTCGACGCTGCAGGGCGCCAGCCCTTCCGCTACACCAGAAAGTTTTATTTCGTCGTGTCCAAACTTCCCGGCTAAACTTCTCTCTCGCATATCCTATCCTTTTCGGTTCGCCTCGAACACGTCACTACGACCGGCGTACGTGCATGGGGCTCTCTGCCCTTCGTACGCTCGCTTCTATCAGCTGCCATACCCTCGCATCTCTCGATGTGAACGTAATAACGATCTCACAGAGCACTAGATCTACTTCGAAACTTCACAGCACTTCAAAGACTCGATTTCTGAGCTTGTACTTCAGTGAGGCCGCAGCGCAACCCCTTTCGGCAGTCGAACCGTACGAGCTGCCGCAATTGCTCGAGTTCACCTTTGGTCCCGCCTGGAGATATCAAGAAGACATTTTGCTGTTTTCTCTCGCTGCGCATTTCAAAGCCTGGAGAAGCTCTCCCTCAAAGCTTATGGCTGTTCCTTGCCCGTTCTCCAGCGGTTCTTCGCTCGGCATGGTTCCCGCCTACATCACATCACCGATCCCTCTTTCACTTCCGCTTTCTGGACTCACATTCTTCACTCATGCCCATCGCTTCGTCACCTCGATTTCCGGCTGGATAGAGTCGACCTGGCGCTCGTCAGCGCTCTCTTCGCTTCAAGAGATGATCATAGCAATATGCGCAAGCGGCACGCAGCCGGAGGCAGCTTGCTGCGTTACACTCGATCAGAGTCAGAGACCTGCATGAAATGCACCTGATTACTCTGGGTCCCTACGAGAAAGACCGGTGGGAGTCAGACAGGCTGGTGGCATTCTGGGAGGAGACAGCGGTGATCGTCCACAACTCTCTTTCTTAGGTATTCGTCTCCGTTACATGTACCGCGGTTTCTAGTTGTCATGAAATGTATTTTGAAAGCAATTCCATCCTAATGCTCGCTCGTATCGCAAGTACGCGAGGAGATCCTGCATCTTCGACGACGCTAAAATCAAAGGCTCATGTATGCTCATCGGAACCCTTCTCAAGCCTCCCGCATCGACCTCAGCACCGGCAGTAGCGTTTGCCGCATCGCCATTTGCTCATGCCGCGCCGACGCCCACATCGACACTCTCAACCTCTCCTCCGACTTCTATGCCATCACAGCGGCTTCCTCATCTACTTCTCCCGCTCCTTCCGATCCGCCCAAATCTCCGATCTCCTCAGCCACATCCGCCCCCACATCTCGCATCCCTTCACCCGCACCTGCACCACCCCTTCCGGCTCCTCGTCTCCCTGCCCCGACCGAAAGTCGGAATTCCAACCATCCAAAACTCCTTCCTCTATTCAACCGCCAGCAACACAGCCACCTGCCCCTGCCCCCACCTCCACCGCCCCCATTCGCATTTCCCTCTCACCGTCACCCTCCCCACCTAGACCGAGCTCTCCCTCCTCCGTCCCTCTCGCACAACAGTGCCAATCCAAAATAGCTTCGCTTGGTGCGCGCCTCGCAGACGTAAAAGAGCGCGCGCGCCACGCCGAAGCAGGCCGCCAGGGCGCGCGCGCCGCAATGCAAGACGCCAAAGCAGCGCGATTAGCCGCACGCGCCGCGCAGGAGGACACCGAGGCTGGTCGGCGTGCGGCGCTCGGCGATGGTGGACGTCGGCGCACGAGCGTAAAACGCTGAGGGCTGGGCGCAAGCCGCCGAGCACCGCGCGCAAGGTCTTCAGGCGGAGCGCGAGTAGTCGAGCGCTTGGGTGACGCAGCTCGAACAGGAGCTGGCTGGTGCGGGGCAGCGCTGCAATGCGCTAGAAAGCGCTCGTACGCTCTGCGGAGGAAGCTAGACTATTGGCGGAGCAGGAGCGGGAGAAGGCTCGGCGGGAGATTGAAGCAAGCAGGTGATCCATCGAGTGCAAATGGAGGTTTCTGAGAAGGAGTTACGGAGATTGAAGTTGGAGTTGGATGTGGCGCGTGCGGTTGATAGGGAGAGGGAGGGAGGCGGAGAGTGGGGGACCATGTTGCAGAGGGTGAGGCAGGCTGTGATCGGATGGGTTGGTGAACATGAACCACGACTACAACGTTGATCGGTATCATAGCGGATGAACTGTTGACTTAGATCTATGATGCATCCAGCCGTATACAGCCCGCGAGACTTCACCGCAGTGCCCCACAGCCGTCGCCCTGGTATTCCGGGGCTGTTGTAAACAGAGTATTACACAATGTCCTGTTCTAAGCTTCCCTTGATAGCAGATCGGAGCGTGAGAAGAGGGGCGGGCGGATGGAAGACCGACTCGGACGGACGGAGCGTTCGGAACAGTCGACAGTACCCCCCCGCTGTCAGCAGACTTACCGGTGATACACACCGAGTGGCAATGATCAGCCACCGGGGGAAAATCCATGTTCAAATGTTTCTTTGACTCGAAAGTCAGATCATCGAGGATGAAGAAAGCGATGCTCGCGGGTGGCACTTCGACTTTCCTCCAGTTCGAGCTTTTGAGTCCTTGATCGCCACAGTCGCCTACCTCCCCAACATGCCCGCCTCTGGTGGTGCGTTTCAACCTTATAAATGGACTGAAAGGATATTCAAGTCCTCGTGACTACCTTCTAGACTCCACCTGCTGTTGTCTCTGCCCGCTTCCCGGCCCTCACCAAACCGACGTCGATGCGGACGCCAACAGCATCCCACCGACACCGCCGTTCCCGCCAGGGCCAGGACATCCTATAAACCCTGTACAGTGTCCTGGATGTCCGTGTCCCTCCTGCGCGGGCAAGCAAGTGCAACTGCTTCCAAACATCCGGGACGAATCTGACCGTCTTGACCCCCGCCTCGCAGCGTGAACGGCTGCGTCTGCGATGTCGCGCTGCAGGGTGGGTGCCCGTGCTCCAAGTCCTGAGTAACATGTGAAGTGTCAATTATCCTCAGATAGTGAGTGACCCTGTTTGTCAAGTCGGAAAACACTCGGACGCGAAGAATGAACGAACTTGACATTTTCGAGCACTGCGCAGAACGCTGGTTCTCTGCCGCCCTCTCGTTTTGCCTGTGTTCGTGGGTTGCAACTAATATGTTAGTATATGTTAGTATATAGAATAGTATAATACTTTGTCAGGCCCTTTGTGACTAGGGCAAAGAAATCGTGTTCGAAAGGCTCTCAGGAAGCGGCGTCTTAACCTCTGTGGTAACGCTCTTATTCCGCACATGTACCTGATCCGTCGTGATTTCCACTGGATATCTAAAATTCTCCACCTAAAGTATCTCACATAAGATCACCTGAATATCCCTTGAACTCCCCACCGCATTTCACCTTGCGAATGGTCCTCGCCATCTCATAGTGACGGTACCTACCAAAGCGCACGGCTCAGCTCTGGCCTGATGCTCACAAGTACTCGGCCACTCCTTGAGGATGAAAGTAAATCAGAAGCTGCCTTTGCCAATGGCCAACCTCTTCAACGACTAACATCTCATGTATGCGATCATTGCATGATCGCTTTACGTTGCTTGCGTCCACGGAGAACGAGCCCTCAACTTCCAATGTTTCGAACCAGCCCATGTCACTCCCCTGGTACATCAATATCGGAAGCGACTTCGCGCAATCTTAATTGTGCTCGATAATCTCCACACGAGGCTGCAGAGCCCTCCACGCCGCGCTTTCGGCGTTCGAAGGATCGAGAAAGCTGAAGCGCTCGCCCCATTGAACCTCGTGTCGGAAAATGTGCGGATTCTGGAGAAGGGATTCAAACTTTCTTGGGAAGGCGAGAGGGGATGTGTAGAGTCGCACGCTGCGCAATAGAACGTCCGCGAGGCTGAGCGGCCACACGCCTCCGAAGCTGATGTCAAATGCAAGCTTGCGCAAGGATGCCGCCTGAGTCCACAGCGGAAGAAGGCCATTGATACTTGCGACTAGGAACCGCATGTTGTCTTCGCTGAAAGAGGACCGCCTCAGCGTGATAAGCGACTTGAGCGGGATGCAGCTTCTGTAGCGCGGCTATGAACTGAGGCCCGAGTTTGTGTGCGTCTCCCGTAGCGATCAGGTCGAGTTCGAGACGCCGGACATTCGGACAAGAGCTTATGATACGAGCCAGCTTCTCGTTGCTGGCCTTGTAGCTGCTGATTGCGAGGTGCCGGCATCCGACGGAGCCTTCGGCGCAAATAGCGTATTTGAGAAACGAGTGGCGAGGAGGCGGCCCGAGGAGATGGATAGAGGGGTAGAGGATGGGCTGGACAATCCGCTTCAGATCTTTGCAGATGAGGAGTCCCGCTACGCGACTGACCGGGTACGGCCAGAGGTCTTCTATCGGAAGAAAATAGGACGTGAAGGCTCCCTGAGCACGCGGGTCGGGTGTGTACGCAAGCGAAAGGATCTCGGACAGAATCTCTGTGGGCAGCTCAAAAGCATTAGGCATGATGCGCACGAGTGAGGTACAATGCGAAAGCGGTAGCTGTGTTCGGGTGAGTGGATGGTGGTTGACAGAAGGCAAGGACCGCCCGACCGCGAGCTGGCGCGAAAGAGCGGCGGGCGACGCCTCGGGTTTCGCCGCTCATTCGCCCTCACATGCAGGATACCGATTCTTGAATATGTTCAATCAAATCCCTCCAGGAACATAACCAATGAGTCTCGCCATGATGTTGCAGGAAAGAACGGCACTGAAACTTAAGCACGGTAGGTTCACTGGACCTCGAGCCTTGGCGGCGTTCAAGTGCCAGCATGCGCCGGCAGCGGCCGTCCCCCAACACAGACGTCGTGTCCCTCTGACACTCGCGCTGCTTCGCGTGCCTTTCACTTCCTCCTTTCTCCTTCCTATTCTTCTATCCCTTTCTCTCACCCCTCCCCATTCCCTCCCCATCTTTCTCCATCTCTCCCTCAGAAACGCAAACCACCCCCTCCCGCTTTCTCTCTCTCTTAAAGCAAATCTGATGTTGCCCAACCCCCCCATCTCCTATCTCCCCTCCTCCCCTCCCGCTTTCTCTCTCTCTTAAAGCAAATCTGATGTTGCCCAACCCAGATCGGAAG
>JTLS01001117.1:0-10482 GCA_000826855.1 Basidioascus undulatus | reverse complement strand
GTTGGTGTGGGGTGGTGGTGAGGAGGGAGATGGTGAGGCGTTGGAGGCCCGGAATGAGGGTGAGACCATGCGTTGGGATGATGATACTGTAATGGAGAATAGCGCATCCGATGCACACGTTAGCGTGTGCAATTACCAGATAATTTTGTGGAAACGAAGGAAGTCCAGCAGTGAGTGACAGTGAAAGCAGCGCCAGCGACAGGTCGGCCTCGCAAATGCGTTTCGCAGTGTGCCGGCCTGACACTCGACAGTGGCCTTGCCCAGCTTCGCCCACTTTGTTCACTCATAGAGTCAGAAAACACTCACCTGAGTAAGATCCGGAGGACGGTAGTGGTGGGGATGGGGTTCGCGCAAGCCGGCGAGCAGCTCGCCCATACTCGGCACGGTTGGATGCGAGCCGGACGGTGTGTGCGCGTTGCTGCTGCTGCTCGCCATGCTGGGAGAATACATGGTATCGAGAGCCACAAGAAGAGATAGAGACGGGAGAGTCCGAGGGAGAGGAGGAAAGGAGACTGGGAACGATCCGGTGATGGTGGAAGGGGATAATGCAAAAGCCGGGTGTGGAAACGCGAATGCGAATGATGATGATGATGGTCTCGTTCCTGTTCCTCGCAATATTGCGAACCAAGAGCGTTGGTTCACTCGCGGCCCGGGGCTTTGGCTTTGATGGGGCGGTGGAGAAGGAAGAATGGGGGGTGCAGGCGATCCCGTCGTCTACTAGCGTTCGGTCCGCCTTCGAAGCGCGATCGCTTCCGCCGGAGGACTCGCGTGGGCGGCGGCGTTCGGAATCTACACGGAGAGAGGAGAGGAACGCTAGCTGGCTGGGCGGTTGCGCAGATGAGATGGACGGTCCCTGGCACAAGAGGGCAGGGCAGGTACGCAGAGGCGCGAGAGGAAGAGAGGAAGCCACTCACATCGATCGTCTACAGTCGTCCCCTTGGCGTCTTCCAGCCAATAATGATCGCGTTAGAGAGTATCCTACTGTAGTGTGTAACGACATGAAAAGACGACTGTCTTCCCCTGATGCCAATGAAATAAGACCCATACGCACGTCGTTACTGAGCGGCGGGCCCATCGGCCGACGTTCAAGGCTGGGGGTGAAACCTTTCTGCCGTCCCAATGACGCAAGCTCTCGCGGGTGCAGATTGCGCCTTACTCGCAGTGTCCGTCCGCCTGCACGCCGGAATAGTCAAACCTTTGTACATCTTTCGAATCTTGTACACCGAGAACTGCTCGGCCAACCATCAGCTTTTTGAAAGGCAGCGACCAGCTCGTGCGCTGTTTGTCTGGGTGTACGAATATCACTCATTGCAGATCTCAAGTTGTTGCTGTGTTGTTTGGTTTCACGGGCCGATCACGCTGTGCCTGACTGACCTTGCGCCAACCCGCGCAATTCGGGACCCCGGCGCTGCATAATGCCTTCTCGAGAAATCGTTCGTTCCATGCGTTCGTTCGCACCCGCTTGACTTCCGCGGACATTCGACTGGTATGGACGATCCTCCACATTCATCTGACCGCACAGAGCTACGACGGAGAGATGCGAGCGAAAGAGGCAAGCGTGGTTGGGTAAGCGAATAAGCGTCGCCTGCGCCCCTTGCTCCGCCGGGGAGTACTATGGAGCATGCAATCAGAATTCTACACGTGTTGTCAATCCAATACTCAACGAAATTTCGCCGTCAGCCGTGCCCAACCGGCGGGCCGGCTGGGAGTTCCAGGGACCTGGGATCCTGTCATGATCGTTCCCTGGTTCGCGTCAAGGTCCTGTTTCGTTGCGCTTTCCTATGCTTGCTTGGTTTTCCACATCCTGCCCAAAGTCCTACGCATCAATGCATCTGTACACAACCAGGAAACAGTCTGCAACACATGTAAATAGACACCACTTCCATTCATGCCGCATCGTGGTCGAGACTGCCGCCACTTAACCTCCACCCTCTGTGTGGTGACGCAGCTTCATGAATGCCTCCCACACTCCAACTCATCAGCTCGCGACGGCCTGCCTTTCTTTCTCATCAACTATCCACACCCAGCTTAAGCTTACGCCCGACGTCATATACACCATGTCCACCGCTCAGACGATCGCCCCGGGCGCTGGTATTTCCGACTGCTGCGTGCGTATTCGAAGCTCGGGTCCAACTCGCCCACTCCGCTTCCCAACTTGTGTCTTTCCTTGACTCTGATTTGCGTACCCCACCGCTTTCTTTCCAGCTCACCGGCATCCTGCACTAGGGTACCCCCGCCGGCACGGAGGTCGAGCTTGCCGGCCTCTAGACGTACGTTACTGGCGACGAGGCCAACAAGATAAGGCGCTCCTCTACATCACCGACATCTTTGGCTACAAGCTAACGTGCGCCTTCTTACTGGTGTTCCTCAATGATCGGACAGGATGCGAATGCTCACCTCTGATACTTTACCATGGCTGACAGAACACTCGCCTGCTCGCGGATGAGTACGCCAAGGTCCGTTAACATGCAGTCGCTGATCGCTGCGTGCCCCTTTGCTGACGTTTCGGGGCCTTGCTTGGTGAAGGCCGGCTTCTACATATACGGTCCGTCCCCACTGATCTGATCTAGGAAACCGTTCGGAATGGTAGGCCTGACCGCCAACATTTACAGTTCCCGACTTCTTCGACGGCGACTACGTGCCCGACTATGTCCTGCAACTTGCCGCTCCGCGCCCGACCGCGCCGAAGGAGGACAAATCCATTCTTGACAAAGTGTCCGTTCCAACCAGCTCAGCTATTCCTTTTTCAGCTTCGTCGCAGGCTGACAAGCACCCTAAACTCAACAGCAAGGACATCGCGACGCAGGCGTACGAGCTTGGGCCGAGGACCATCAAGCACCGGACGGAGGTCAGCCGCCCGCTATTGACAAGGCTATCGATACGATCAAGGATCAGCAGGGCCCGAACGGAAAGCTCGGCGCTGTCGGCTTCTGCTGGTGCGATTCTACCTTGCAGTCCAAGGTACTCGAAATGCTGACGCGTTTCGATAAAACAGTGGCGGCCGGTACTCGTTCTTGCTTGCGACGGAGGGGACCAAGGTCGAGTGAGTTGGTGTATTTTCTGTCATATTTCTTGCTCACACAAGATTGACGAATCTCCTTTACAGCGCGGCTGTCGCGAACCACCCCGCGTTCCTTGGGATTCCGGGTGAGTTATATCAAATCGCTAAAATAGCCAATAGTACCAAGCTGACCCAACCTGTTCCCTTTCCAGGCGAGGTCGAGCCCGTCAGTAAGCCTTTGAGTGTCGCGAACGGCACCGCCGACACCTTGTACATTTCCAGTTTTCACCTGTTTACAGACCGAAGCGCCGTCAACTCAACAACTCTTCGGACCGCACGCAGCTTCGACGTCGACAGCTGCAACAAGACCAAGTCCATCCTTGACAGTAAGCCTATTCCTACGGAGTTCCGCCGTAAGCAAACATCGCTGGTCCCCTTCGCAGCAGAATGCCTGACAACCGCTCTACAGTCTACGATGATGCGCCCCACGGTTTCAACGTGCGCTCCGACATCAACATCCCCAAGGAGGAGGAGCA
This sequence comes from Basidioascus undulatus, assembly GCA_000826855.1. Classification (NCBI taxonomy): domain Eukaryota; kingdom Fungi; phylum Basidiomycota; class Geminibasidiomycetes; order Geminibasidiales; family Geminibasidiaceae; genus Basidioascus; species Basidioascus undulatus. Next base: position 6,945 of record JTLS01001117.1, on the reverse strand, counting down.
GAAGGTGTGCGTTACGACCTCCGCATGAGGCCGCGAGAGACTCTGTGTCGTGGCGGCGATGTTGACTGATTGTGTTTCTGCAGGCCATCAACTGGTTAGAAGCACCTCGCGTAAAAGATGACGGGCGGACCTGCACATATTTATCTGGATCTAAAAATGAGTCTTTTGACTTGACGGCCTCTATTCTGGGGCGTCTCTCACTTACGTGGAACAGCAGTTCCCTAGTCGAGCGGGCTGCGTCCGGCAACTCGAGACGATGTTCGAGGTTCAGACCCATAGGGCAGAGTAACACCGCGCTTCAATCATATGTTCGAAAATGCAGTAAATCCTATTCCAGGGCCCCAAAGCTCTCCTTTACGAGTGACGGAAGCGAACCACGAACAACTAGATCAACGCCGCCTAGGCCCCGTCGACGACGCATCCGAGAACGCCCGGAGTGGAGTGCGGCTTCCACGAGGTGAGCGTGTCCTCCGCCTCGATCTTGAGCAGCAAAAAGCAAGCCCAAAATTGTCACCCAGCGAGAAGACCGCGAGCCTGTCCATAGCTGGGTCATTAGCCCGTCCGACGCAAGGGATAGCCGGGGGGCGGAACTCACGGCGATGGTCCGGGCCAGCGTAGATCTCCAGAAGCTTGTGGAGGAGCGGCAGCCCGAGTAGGACGAACCTGAGGTGGACGCTGGAGTAGGCGGTGGCCTAGGCGTACTGGCAGCTGTACGCGCGGCAGACTCCGCGGACGACGCCGAGGATGCAGAGGAGCACGTCCACGACGAGCATTCCCCAAGTGCCTGATCACCACACCGTGAGCACACGTATGAGCGCAGCAGAAACGACTCCCCCGACGTACGGGTGGGCCGCCCGCCCTTCCAAAGGTGGGTGAGAACCGACTGGTCGGTCGCGACCGCGAGGGGGGTCGTGCCGGCGGTCGCCGAGGTGCCGTCGCCGGGGATGAGCATGTCCGTCATGGCGGGGGAGAGTCGGGGAAGATGGGGAGAAATAGAGCAGTGGTGATGGTGGTTGATAAGCGAGGGCGTCAGCGGGGAGCTCGGCAGGTCCGGAGGGCGAGTGGGAGGAGCGGAACGTTGTTCAGACGGCGGGGGAAGACAAGAAGGAGGGGTCGTGCGAATCCTGTGTCCTGGTCCAGTGTTCCATCCAGTGGTAAGCATGTGCACATGGGCATCTGTGCTGGACTAACTACGCGCTCCAGGCCAGGTCGCACTTTAAGGGGCACCTTCCGAAGGCATAGCCGCCGGTCGACACCGAATGGGCAGATTGAGGCCCAAACGAGGAAGGAGTCGTATATGCAAGGAATAATCGTGCCTTTTTCGTTCTCACCGAGATCCCCAGAAATCAGCATTCCAGTCACAAGCTCGATGAAGGCGTTTACGGATCTTGCAACGAAACTGTGCCCCGACCCTTTTGCCCCGCCCATTCCGCACACCTTTTTCTCCCACCCCCCTCTTGCGACCGTCTTGGTAGGTTTCCTTGACTGTTCCTCAGCAATTCGATACTCACGAATATGCTGATCTTTACCAGCCGATGGATAAAGCGGGACGAAGAGTTGTGCCGCTCGTAAAGGACGTTTTCGACACAGAGCGGTTTAGTTCGGTTTGGAGCCTGAAGTATGAGCACACTGGCAACAGTATGTTTCTATACATTGGTGGGGAACTGGGGGTGAGGTATCTTGTGCTACAACAGGTAGAAGCAACTGGAGTTTTTCCAACGCGCTACCAGAACGCTGTCATACGCCTGCTGGCCTGCGGCTGCGAGAATTTCACGTTGCCAGTTGTTTATTGGAGTTTAGGTATGGCTCTCAAGTTGAGGTGATGATTCTTGTGCTCCAACGCGTTTTTACGTTCGTTTCGTCCTGTCACAGCACTCAGCGCGCACGCCGGGCAGTATACGTAGTTCTCCGTGCCTCGGAGACTCCGCTGCACTTTCGCCCTGCTACGACGACTTCTCTTATGAAATGTCTCCCGCGGTATCGTGCGTCTCCGTAACTGTAACCTGTACGAGAGCACGTATACTGACCATGCTACCGCACTGCAGTGCCCCCTCCAACAAACCTGCCGACCTCTTCTCAGACACTCTCGCATCATTTGCTGCCTTCGCTCCCTCTCCACGCACGCTGGCGCCCGCGGCCGCGTCTACACCCACTCCCCGCGCGCCTCCGCCGCCCGCCCCAGCATCGTCAAGCAGCCGGAGCCGAATGCCACCCCCCCGGCTCCCGACCCCCGCGCACACCTGCCCACGCCCGAGCCCACACCGCCGCCGGTCTCGCCCCATAGCGCGCGCGCTGCTGCGGACGCTCTCCCGAACTGCTCAACCACCCGACCCGGCGCTGCGTGCCTTCCTCGGCTCAGAATTCATTTAAATAGGAAACCGTGGCCAAAAAGTGGTGCAGGCAGGTTTGTGACCTCCAGATACACTGACTGTTTGTCAGTGCATGCCGCAGCTCTGTTTATTCCCCTCAATCGCATCTAGCAGGACCCGGGGTGCTCGGGAGAGATTCTCTGTGGATGTGAGCCGTCACGCTTCCGCAGAGCAGCGAGCAGAGCTTCATCGCGTCGCAGCCGGCGCTCGCGAGCTGCGTACGAGAACTGAACGAGGCTGTCCGACGCGAGGTGCGTGGTGCTTGCCGTTTGGGGCACACAAAGTTTCTTCTGACGCGTTTCATTTCGAACAGCCGGGCACGATGGACCTGTTCAAGAGCCATGGATTGCGCTGCTCTCTTCCCCTTATTTTTTTCTGAGACTTCTGAACGTCCAGGCTCATTTACTACCCTTATGCACGCCAAGTACCAGCGCATTCTTTCTCGTTATGGAGCAGCAGCGCCAGCGGTCTTGCTAGTTGACTTCTCATATTTCGCTTTTCCCTGTTCCTCTTCTGCAAGCATGTATTCTGCATTTCATACCACAATCTTGACTGCACCTCCTTGATCACGCTGGGCAAGCCAGTACCACATCGGCAAAAGGAAAGCAAAGGACAACGAAGGCTAGGGGTTGGATTACATGAGGGCGATGAAGGATATATAGACGATGTGACACGATGCGTACGCGAAATACGAGATGAGTTTCCCCAGAAATTGCGTCTCCGAACCATCGCCCTCCCCTCCACGCTCAGAAGCCCCTCGTCCGCCCCTTCTTCTTCCCCTTCGCGCCGAGGTCCCGCCGCCCTCCAAACCGCCCGGGCAGGATCTGCGTGCTCGGCCCGCCCTGGCTCTGCGTCGCCGGCTGACTCTGACTCTGACTCTGGCTGTCGTCCATCCCCATTCCCGCGGCACGAAAGACCTGCGATTGCGCGCCCATTCGGGCCGGGCGCTGCGAGGCGAACACGACGGGCGGGAGTTGCATCGGCGCTGAGTGGATTGCGAACGAGGGCTGCGAGAGCGATTGGGACTGGGACACCTTGCCGCGACGCGTGGTCGACTTCCGCGACGGCTCGGGTTCCGGGCGCGCGAGCTCCGCGTACGGGTCGACGTAGACATACGACGACGGGTCGGACCCGACCGTCCATTCTGAGAGAAGCAAGCGCGCAGCGGGTGTGATGAGTTGCGCCGGGGCCCCATCGCTGCCTTCTGGCCGCGATGGTGCCGTGGGGGTGAGGAACGAGAAGTGGACGGGGGGCGGACTGCGCGGGCGGATGTGCATCCCGCGCGTGGCGCGCGAGAGCGGGTCGTCATCCTCCTCCTGCTCACCGTCCACCTGTTCCTCGCCCATTGCTGCTGCGCACTCGGACGGCGGTGCGCGCCGGAGCGGTTCGGCCGCGTAGATCTGGGAAGCGAGCGCGAGATCTGCAGAGAGGATGTCGCACGCTGCGGCTTCCTCGGGGGAGGCGGCGGGGGAGGCGACGTTTTAGAGTGCGCGGAGGGCGGCGGCTGTGTGCGCGGCGGAGGCGAGGTCGGGGGGGATGTGCGGGAAGAAGGAAGCGAGGTAGGGCGCGAGGGAGGCGGAGTACCCGGCGGATTGGGAGGGGTCGAGGGTCGGTAGGGAGGAGGTGGGGAGGAGGGAGGGGGAGGGGGAGAGGAAGTCAGCGAGGTGGGATGAGGGTGGGGAGGGAGGGGGAGGACAGGCGAGGAGGGCCGCGTCGTGCCTGGGGCAGTGGGGTGGTTTCAATTGACCTGATTCTCAGTCACAGCGAGCTCGAGGTTCGAGAACGTACCCTGTCAGGATGGTCGCTGGCGGGGCGTGCAGCTGCTGGAAGAGTGTAGGCAAGTTCTCCAATACGGGCGTCGGATCCGGCGCTGGACCAGGGTCGACCATCTCTGCTCCGCATCCCGCACCTCCGTCAGTTTCCGTCCGTCCTCCACTGAGCTAGAGACAGCGCAGCTCACCGTCCCTCACAGCCCTAAGATCCACCTCCGCCGCGGCCCGTCCACTCTCAAACCACCCGTCCTCCTCCCTCCCTTCAATCCTCAAATCATCAACCTCCTTCACCTTCCCCAGCGCATACGCGCGCCCCACCTCCCTCTCCTGCTCCTCATCATCCTCGCGGACATCGAGCCCGAACACGCGCCTGGAGAGCGCGCCCGTCTCGGACAGCTCGAAGAGCTCGAGTTCGTCCGAGAGCGCGGCGGGCTGGTTCGGGTGCTGGAAGAGCGCGAGGCCTGCGCGGGGCGCGGCGGTGGGACTCGCGGGGATGAGGTAAGGTGATGTGGGCGCGTGCAGGTGCAGCGGGGAGGGCGAGGCGGAGTAGGCGGTGATGAGTGGGTTGGCGCGCGAGAAAAGGAGGGTGGTGAAGTCTGCGGCGGGAACGAAAGTCTGATGAGCTATTTCTTCTTCGGTTTGAAAAGATGGGACGAGAGCATGCACACCTCCGCCGAGCATGACAGTCCGCACGTCCAGCGTCCGGTCGAACTCGCGGTGATGCCGCCACGTCAAGACGGGCTCCTTGGTATTCCGCTCGTCGATCCACGCGACGTTCTCGGTGGTCGCAACGACAGTGAGGTGGTCCGCCCCGCCTGCGCGGGAACTACCCTCGAGCGCGGTGATGTATGTCGACGAGTGCTCGGGGAGCTCGTAAAGCGGCAGGTCGGCTTTGCGGGACTGCAGCGCGGTGGGGGGGAGGGTCAGCGGGCTGAGAAATGGGAGAAAAGGGGAAGAAAGAGGGAGGGGAGGGACGCACGCGGAAGTCAACCTGCCGCACGAGCTTGTCGGAGGTGATGAGCGCGCAGGAGGGGTCGGAGGGGAAGGCGACGCGGTGGAAGCGGCGTGTGTAGTCGAGGGCTTCGGCGGACGAAGCTTGTCGGATGTTGGAGAACTTGATTGGTCTGAAAAGCGGTGTCAGCGAAGCCTTCAAATGAGCGATTTAGCAGCAAAGGCACTCACTCTCTCCAAGCAGCCGTATTCAGATCCCACCTATACAGCCCGCCCGCATCATCCACCACCAGCGCCCTCTTCTTCCCCCTCGGGTCCCACCCGACATCCACGGCCCTCCTCCCGCCCAGCTCCTCCCTTCGCAACCTATATATCTCCCTCGCCGCAGCAGGCGGGCCAGCGGCATCCGCCTTGCCGGCCTCGAGCGCGAGGAACGCGACGCGGTCGACGGTCCGCACGGCGAGGTGGATCCCCGCGAGCGCGGAGCGCGACGTGTCGGACGAAGGTGGACCGGCAGTGATTTGCTGGATCGGCGTGGGGAAGGTAAATGATGGGCGCGGTGAGGGCGTGAGTGTGAGCGTCACGTAGCGTGAGCGCGTGCCGTCGCAGGATTGCTCCCAGCGGCGTTGGTGGACGAAGGGGGAAACGTCTGCATAGCCCGCTGTGTCAGTCGGCTCATTCTAGTTGATTGATGCAAAGGTGTTCGACGAACTAAGCTCCTGCCCGTTCACCCCCATCGGCCACGCGAGCACGCAGCTCGCAGCCACCCCGCGGCGGAGCTGCCCTGCCGCGGCAATGCAGTTGCCCGCGAAGGGGTCGTACGACGTCTCGGCGATGCGCGAGGCGGCGAGTTCGTCACGGATGAGGTCGAAGGGAATGTGATCCTCGGAGTGCCGAGATTGGAGGAAATGCAACTGTGGGTGCGACGGGACAGTTAGAAGGCGGGGCGAGATAGGGAAGGGGCCGGAAGACGAACGCCTTGCTGAGCTAGCCTGAATGCTGAGAGGCCTGGGGAGGCCGCGGAGGAATCCGAAGAGGAGGAGGGAGGGTACCGTGTAGCGGGAAAGACGGATGTTGCTTCTGAAAGTGCGTGAATCTGCTGGGGCGCTGTTGAAAGCGGGTCGGCTCTCAGATGATCAGTGACTGCCTGTACCGCCCACAGCTCCAATCCCATACTCACATCTCCCCTCCTTCGCCAATCTCCACTCCCACACTGTGCGTCTCCCCCTGCCCGATCCCGACCCCGACTGGGGTTCGAGGCGTCCTGCGCCCTGGACGCCCCAGTCCAGGGCGACAGTACCGGCGTGGTCGCCCTCGCCTGCGGCGAGCCTCGCAACGCCGCGGCGGACGGAGCGGGTGCCGATGGCGTCTCTGTCAGATGATGATGTTGGCCATCCGAGGGGCATGGCCTGAAGAAAAGGAAAAGGGGCGGCGCTCGCTAGAAGCTCATTTGGGAATGGCCAGGGCAGGGAAGACGCGAGTGCGGGCAAGTCGCGTCGCTGCGCGATGGGCTTATCGCCGATAGGGCCCCGATGCAAGAGTTCATTCTGATCGCCGGACCGACCTAGAAGTCGCGTTCAGTCCATAGCTGCTGCAGCTTGCTCTCCCCATCATCTCTTTTACGCTTTATTGCTTCAGATTCACGTATACTGCTTCGAACACCAGCAAACTGACGATTTACCGGTCCCTGAATCAACCCCAAGCCCGAAGCCGTCCGCCATGACGAGCCCCGACCCGCTGCTGCTCCTCCGCTCAGCCCTCTCCGCCGGCACCCCACCGACCATCCTCTCCTCGACGTCCGAGCCCGTCCCGACCCTCCGGCAAGGCGCCTCCCTCTCCTTCCCCTCCAGCCC
>JTLS01001116.1:0-16883 GCA_000826855.1 Basidioascus undulatus | reverse complement strand
AAGTAGGACGAGTCGCCCTCGCCGTTCGCGCCCGCGCCCGAGCCTGACCCTGATCCGATCTTGACCCCACCGAGCCCCTCGCTAACCGAGTCAGCCGTCTGGCCGCGCGGCGCGGGCGACTTAATGAAAGAGCCGCCCAGCGACGAGCCCGACGTGTCGTCCATGCCCGAGACGCCCGAGATCTTGCTCATGCCGAACCCCCACTTGTCGAGCATCGGGCTGCCGATGAGACTGCTGCTCGGAGACGGCAACGGCTGCGAGCCGGTGATGAAGATCCCCTCCCTCCTCGGCGTCTGCGCGCCGCCGCGCCCTTGACTGGGCGGGACACCGACGAGCTTGGTTGGGACGGCGGCGGGGCTGGTCTCGAGCTCAGCGCGGACGACAGCCTCGACGTCGTCGATGCAGATGAGGACGTTTTCGGGCTTGAGGTCGGTGTGGATGATGCCGCACTCGCGGTGCATGTAGTCGAGGCCGAGGAGGACCTGCTTCGCGATCTGCTTGACGATGTGCACCGGCACGCCGCGGTGCTGATATCGCTTGATGAGCCCCAGCAGGTTCTCGCCGAGCACCTCGAAGACCATGCAGACGTGGCTGCCGTTCGGGCCCTTGTGCCGGAAGTGGTCGAGGAGGGAGACGGCGTGGCGCCGACCGGCGTGGCGCGGGTTGGACGCGACGAGCCGCTGCAGGAGCTTGATCTCATCCAGCGCCGTCTCGGTGTAATGCGGGGCCGACTTGACTACCTTGAGCGCGACGTGCCGGTCCGTCCTACACAATATCGCATGAGTCCAAGTCCTAAACCCCACAGCAAATGGAACATTCAAATAGGACACACTTGTGATCCTTCGCCAGCCAGACCTATCACCAGCGCGCGCGATGTCAGCGCATTACCCTAGCCATCTCCGCATCCACCACAACGGAATGCGAATACTCACCAAACTGAAATGGCCCCAGCCCAATTTCCGAACAATCGTGTACCGTCCATCGGCAAACGTGTCACCAACTGTGAAGCGAGTGGGCGTGGGGGTGAGCCTTCCCGCCTTCGCTGTTGGCGCCCGTGGAACGCGGGCCAACGCGTCCTCCCACGCCGGCCTGAAGACGCACTCATAGTATGATGATACCCTCCCTTGCAGTAGTCCTCCAAGTCCTCCTCATCTATCACATGCCAGGACGGTCCAGATAAGCAGCGCTCGGGCGGGAGAGCGAGGGCGGATACGGACCTTCAGTCATGACGCTGCCCGACTCGAAAGACGCGGCATAGCTGCTCGTTTGCGGGCTCTGGGAGACATGGGCGCCCAGGCCGGGGTACACGCCGGCGATGTTCTGGGGCTGCGCGGGCGCGGGAGGTCGGGTGCTGTGTGCGAGAGAAGACACAGGTGAGGAGAGTTCGGGGCTCGGGGGGACGAGCGGAGAACGCTGGAGTGGCGGCGCACTTGGGAGGAGGAGGTGCCATACGCCGCGCAGTCGATTGACGGGGGAACTAGAGGAATATATAAAGTGTGGATATGAGCAGCGCCAGGTGCGCTGTTTAGAATAAGGGGCGGGGAAGGCAAGGAGAGAGGAAGGAGAGATCGCGGGCTGGAGTAGGTGTTCAAGCAGCTGCAGGCAAGCGGCCAGGGACGCAAGCACCGCGCCTTACGGGATTCTCAGCGGCGCTCTCCGAGACGAGCTCCTGGCGCATTTCGCTGCGTCTTCTTTCCACCTCCCTCTCCCGCCTCATTTTAATGCACAGCCCCTGCTTTGGAACTGCACTTTCTGGGCCATTTGCATTGCTTTTCTGGGTATCCAGTCCCCTGTTTACGCCTTGCTTTTGAGATGCTGAGCACTTGCATTTCCTGGCCCACCGAGGTGAAACAGGCTGCAGCCAATCAGAATTAAGCCCATATCGTTGTTGTCCCTTGCAGATGCAAACTGACAACTTGTTTGCATGACGGCATCTGCGAAACAGCCCTGTAGACAGCACACGTACTTTACAGAACAGCTCCACAAATCATATGGCGAATTGAAGCGGGCACTTGTCAACACACCACCGTGCGACTGAAGGAATCAACCCTTTCTTTCTTTCAAAGTGATGAATGACCTGCTCATCCATGCTGCAACCGCTGAAACGTGTGTGAAGCACCCCTCTGCTTTCTCGTATTCGAGAATCACGCCGACGGAACTCAAAACATTCAGGAGCCCCCTGCGCATTGCGACAGCCGACAGTTCGTTCGTACATTCACATGAATTCGACCGGCCCGGAGTCGGACCTTCTTCAAAAGAACATCGGTTTGCGACTGCACGTATCCCCTTTCACGGAGGATGTCTTTCCAATTTCCGGTTGCAATATAATCAATCAGAACATTTCCGAATACCGCATGTAGACAGCATCGGAACTTAGCCAGAACATGAGAGGAGGGCGTGCGGCGTGTGCCTTCGCACTGTCAACCGCTGGCTGCTGTCTTCCAACACTGCTGAAGCTGGCCCAGCAGCGCCATCCGCACAGACAGACGTGTCTGAGACACACTCTAAGGGCGCAATCAATTAATGAAGAAATGTCCTCGGCTCGGTTCCTTCGTCAGAGACACCCATCCTCACCCGTTTGCGATCGCCTTCGTCTCCAGCCACGCCTCCACGTCGTTGCTGCGTTCACCTCACGTCCGAGGATCACTCCTCGATAGCTGCTCAGCTTCTCAGGCTTTTTTTATGTTATCTTTTACATGAGAATCATCGTACGGATTATGGGCCAGCTCTAGGTCATGGAACGCACAGGTACCCTACGTTTGAACGACGACCCGCCCGACTCTGTTTGTTGGCAGTTTGGGTGGCAGTAAATTTTTTTTGGGTCCCCGTACCGTATTTTAACTCTCTACACATTTCGTATCCGAAGCGTACAGACACTCATAAAACAGACTGGTCATCCATGTCTATTTCAGCAAGCCCGCAGATCCAGCTTCATGAGCACCTTCCACACTACTTTGTGGCAAGACATCCACCTCTTCCATGAATTCTACTTGTCTGACCAACTTTTTCATCTCTTCTTCTTTTGCTCCATGGTGCAAATACCCTTCGCCCGCTCCTCCTGTTGGTGGTCCCTTTCACCTTCCGTTTGCGATGGCTCACGCTTGACGTCGCGCTCGCCCACTGCGGGTCCTCCGGATGTCCAGATTCCGCAACTGGCAGGGTTTAATGTTGGACTGAGCCAAGAGCAATGTACCTGATCACCTTAGACAGGCCTCAGCTTCTTTGCGTTAAGACAACCAAGCTTGCGGAAGAGTGCGGCGAAGAGCTTCAACTCTTCTTAGTCATATATAGACATTTATATGGGAATATGGTTAACGGTATTGAAAGGGAACAAGAGTCTTGAGCTGGTGCAGTCTACCTGGCTTGGAAGAGGTGGGACGGGCACTGCAGGTGGACGAGGCGGCGATTTCCCGAGGAGTCGCGAACCTCTACTTTCAAGCGCAATGTGGAAGTTGTGCGTCTCTCGGACTTAGTTCAGCTACGTAGATGTCCATTTTCAATCTCTGACCGAGCACCTGTTACCAGCAATAGCCAAGCGTTCAATAGCCTTCATGACGGGAGCGTGAGGGTGCGAAGGATGAGCGCGCGAAGGGGAGGAGACAAAGGACAATTCCAAAGCCCGAGACGGGGCCAGGGGCGAGTATAGATGAGAGCAGGCGAGCAGGCGAGCGCAGTAAAACTAGTCATTCCATGTGGCAGCTGCCGGAGGAGGGGCACGGCGGCTGTAACAAGGCGGAGGACGAACGGAAGCCTTCGGCCGCCTGATCGCACCTTAGCAGCAGATCGCCATACTTCAGGTTCGTGCCAATCTCGACAGGGCGCGCAAATATTCATAATAAACCATACAACTTTTTTTCCTCCACGCACACGGACTTTACCACCCCGCCAAAACCTTGACACCTTTACTTTACCGTCCACCCACTGCCGAACAACCCGCATCTGTGCTTTCGACAAGGGCCACATGATACACTTGTAACATCCCTTTCCACGTCTGAAAGACCATGCAATAAACATGTTACCTTGGAGGTATTCTACCCAGACATGTTGAAAAGACGTCGCTTTACCCCACGCTATCTCGTCGGCAGGTCCCGCGTCAACCCAGTGCCAGGTTCTTACATACCACCTTCATTCACCCTCTCTTATTTGTCTACACACAAAAATTTTGACAGGTTCGTAGTCTTCAGTGGAGTGTGGTGCTCATCGCTCTGGACCAAATGCACCACAAAGAAAGCTTTGAGATCTCTGCGACGACTCTTGCACTCTAGACAGCCGGCAGCTGTGACCCTGCCCATAACGTCCTCGATCAGGGTTTATACACTTTGATAAACAAAAATATAAACTGCGTTCTCATGTACACCAGAAAAGAGGCTCCCCATCAGTCAGTTAATTGTCGCCAGTCTAACGCCTGTTTGACCTAGCCCATCGGCGGAGAGGGTTGCTGGCATCGGCTTGAGCGACTGCGAGCATTTCTAAAACAGCATAAGATAACCTGAAGTGCCTAATTCCAACATCAAGTTCTCATTCTCTTGTTTTGTAGCGGTCTCGGCAGAGTTGAAAGTCAGGCGGTCCGGCGCACTCGCGTCGAGGGTGTTGGATTTTCTCTCTTCTGTCTCTCATGAACAGTATCAGAGCATTGAAGTAGAAGAGATCTCAAATCGCCTTACTGTGGCTTCGAACGAAGGACAATAAGGCATACAGTCGTGAGCCTTGTGTCAACGTGCCTATGGCGGTGTTTTCCACTGGGTCGCCTGTGCGTGTATGAAGGGCAATGTCAGCAGAACTTGACGACCATGTTACGTTGTGTATATCAGAGTGACTGACTCTCTTGTTGATATCAAAGCTGGGAGCTCTGCTGATATTGAGTCGATAGCGTACCGTAGCCGGTTCGCTGTCAGGCTCTCCGGATTCCCGGTGGTTGATCCCTGACAGTGTCCGTACATCTTCAGCATCACAAACTCATCCAAATATCACAAATCCATGACCATCCAGCTCGAGGCTCCAAATCACACCAAGAGGCCAGGTCGATTGCTGCAGGAAACCGCAGGAACACCAAGAACAGGCACGGTCACATGGGTTGATCGCTCATGCCATGCTCTGACCATGCACACGCGATAATCGTGCAGTAAACCGCAGAAACACTAAGAACAGGCACGGTCACATGGGTTGATCGCTCACGCCGTGCTCTGACCATGCACACGCAATAATCGCCTCTGGGCAAAGTGGAAAAATAAAAAGATTTTTGTACCCACCGCTACTTTCGCCGCACGGGGAGAGTTCCACGCCAGTCGGGTGCCTTGCCTGAAAGCGGCGGACCGCTACGCACTAGAATCACCATCTCATGACTACCTGCCAAATGCGCACGAAGTATTTACGCACCTCCACAAACGATCCTCCACTCTCCGGCTTTTGATCAAGGGCGGGCAGCTGATCGCTGCCGCAGGTAATATCGTGACCTCAGGCGCTGCTAGCAAAGTTCGGCTCGCCCGATGGCCGCCGTAACCGGACGAGGCCATGTCCTCGAGACCCAACAAGTGCACTCTGAGAGCCGCTCCTCTGAAGTTCCTCAATAAACCGTTTCTTCGATCCTCTATAATCTCGTCTCCAAAGCAGCTCTGTGAACTACACCCTATTGCCTTTGTCACATCCAACACCATGACTTCTATCGACCACGGCGTGATCATCGCCGGCGCCGGCATGTCCGGTCTCGGGATGGCCATTCGTATATCTTCAGCTGATAGCATAGGGGAAACAGACGCGCTGAACTGCTCTTGCGACAACAGAGCTGATGCGGAAGCTGGGCTATGAGGACGTTCAGCTGTACGAACGCGCTCCCGATCTCGGTGGGACATGGCACCACAACGTAAGCCTGTTCGAGATTTCAGTGGCGCTGCGCGACATTAACATCTCTAAATCTTCAGCGTTACCCAGGTGCGTGCTGTAGGGTGTCTTGCTTGGGATCTCCCTAACAAACTCCTCCTTTCCACCGCCTGATATAGGCGCAGCATGCGACATTCCCATGACCTTTTATTCTTTCTCGTTTGCTCAGCAGCACTGGGAGAACCAATGGTCGTCGCAGGAGCGGATAGAGGCTTGTGAGGAATCGCTGTTTTCAATGCAGGTTGCTTGCTGCCACATGCTGATGTTCTGCCTTTCGCCAGACTTGAAGAACACTGCCGAGCGCTTTGACGTGGCGCGAAAGATCACATTTGGGACGGAGGTCGCTTCAGCGGACTGGGACGAACAGAAGAAGATTTGGACCGTGACTGTGCGTCGTATGTCTGACGGCAAAACGTACCGTCGGACGTGCAAGGTCTTCGTGTCTTCTGTTGGTGCCCTCAGTGCGTGTACCCTGCATTTACATCTAGCCCTTTACTGATGCCCAAGACAGCCATTCCGAATGAGTGTGATGTACCTGGCCGGTAAGTGCTGTTGTGAACCGGTTGAACGCAGCCGTTGTTAAGCAACACTGAGCATTCTCAATGCATCAGCGAGGATTTCATGGGCAAGATCTTCCACTCGGCACGCTGGGACGAAAGCGCCAACCTCGAGGTGCGTAAATCAGAAACATCTTCACGTACACGAAGACTCATAATGGGTTTCCGACAAAAGGGGAAGGACGTGGTTCTGCTCGGGAATGTGTGTCCCTCCCAGCTCCATCTCATGTGGGCTTCAGCTGATCGATACTTTGACCTCCGATGCAGGGCTGCTCTGCGGTGCGTTCAAAGCTTCTGACGTGAAAATGACCAGACGCTTATAGTCAAGAGCAATGAAACCAGTCCCAAATCGTACCGTAAGCCGCCGGCTATGGTCTTGTGAAATTGAGCGAGACTGATTGCTGGTCCTCCAGCACTATTGCTCCTCACGTCAAAAGTCTTACCCAGTTTGGGCGTTCTCGCCACTGGTATGCGTGCACCTCGTATTTTGGAAAAAGAACATCACTGATGTGGTTGGATCTAGGTACCTGCCTCGTCCGCCGATCCCGCACGGTGGGATCTTCAACTGGCTGATGCGCTTCCTGCCTGGCTTCCGCGCTATAATCCGTCTTCTGATGGTACGACGTCCACTCACTTTCTTGAATCCCGGTAATGAGGTGCTAACACGGATAAATGTCCGCGACAACTCTCAGTTCCTCGTCTCTGAGAACGATTTCCGCAGCACGTTCTTGGCCTTGTTCTTCCGGTCCGGCTTTTCTTTTTTCTGATGATTCTCCGTCCTACAGTGATGCACATGCGGACGGGTGCTCGGCTTAGGAAGCACTACGCCGCAGTCTCGGAGAAGCAGTACGTATCTTGCAACCTTTTGCAGACGAACTGTCCTCCAACACTGACGAGCTCATGGTAGCATTCGCTCTCTGGCTCCGAAGAAATACCACAAACAACTCATTCCCGACTTCCCGAGTAAGCTTTCCCTGACATCTTCTCCATTTCTATTTTACTCATGACCGTTGCAGTGGGGACGAAGCGTCGTATCTTCGACTCTAACTACCTTGCCAGCCGTGAGTCTGTCCCTTCTGAAACACCTGAAGCATCTCGACTCATCCTCAAACAGTGAACCACGACCACGTGGAGCTGCTCGCCGAGGACCCCAAGCGCATCACCGAGCACGGCGTCATGCGGCAGAACGGCGAGGAGATCCCTGCGGATATCATTGTCCTCGGTGAGCTAATCTTGCTCGATGTCTTTCAAGCCTTAATTTCATTTCTAACGGCTCCTTTCGTCTACCAGCCACCGGCTTCCAAGTGCAGAAGATGCTGTTCCCCATGGTCATTCGCGGTCAGAAAGGCACGAGCATTCACGACCACCTTGCGGAAGCGGGTGGTCCCATGTGCTACTACGGCACAGTGAGTCAGATTCATAAAGTCATTTTTGTCGACATTCCAGCAGCTGAGCATACGCACACCAGGTCTTCTCGGGCTTCCCGAACTTCGCTTGCGTCAGTCGGTTCAGCTAGGGCATGCAACGGATGTTGCTGAAAAACTATGTCTCCGCTCGCAGATTCTCGGGCCCAACACGGCCACCGGGCACTCCTCTGTCATCTTTACTTCGTACGTTGTGCAGCCCCTCCTTTTGATCATTGGTAGTTTCATCGTCACTGACGATGCATGGTCCACAGCGAGTGCCAGATCAAGTGCGCTTCACCATCTTCTTCCTTTAGCCCACAAGAGCATTCTGCTGACCGAATTTCTCCTCAGCTTCACCATCAAGCTTATCGAGCCCGTTCTGAAGGGACGTGCCGACGCTGTGTCTGTAACTAAGGAGGCCGAGCGCCGCGACTTTGACTGGATCCGCCGCGAGATGAAGGAGTGAGTGGCTCACAGTCCTTATTCTCGTGCCCACGTACAGTTAGCTGAAGCGCAAGGACAGCATGGTCTGGGAGAACGGCGGGAAGGGCAAAGGTGCTAAGGCCTGGTACCTTGACGACAACGGGCGGTGCACTGCGCTGTACCCCAAGTCCCAGATCCACGTACGTCTCCTGTTCTTTCAACTTCACCAAGCGAGGTTCTTACATTCAAAACATTCCAGTTCTGGATGCGCTCTGTTTGGTACCTCTCCATTCATTCTGAAACGCGAGATCCCGCGAAAGCTGACCCATGTACGTCGAGCTGAACAGGCTGAACTGGGGCGACTTCTCGTACGACAACCTGCGCCCGGCGGTGTTCGAGACGTTCACAAAGTACATGACGCTCGCGGCGGTCGTCTTCCTCGGCGCGGTGCTCTCCTCGCCTGGGCGGCGCGAGCAGGCGAAGCGCGTCGCGCAGGACGTCGTGCAGCGCGCGAAGACGCTCATCGCTGCGAAGGGACTCATCGCAGCATAGTGAAGGAGGACTCGAAGAAGCATGATCTGGGACACTTTTAGGTTTGAGCGATACCTGACCTGAACTTCTCGATATGTAACACTAGCTAGCCTTGAGTCGAGACAAATGAAAAGCACAATGTCTGTTCATTCACCCTGTCAGGGCTTACTGCCGAAGGTCCAGCTGATTACACATTTGAAATTACTGCTACTCCAGCCGAATGCAGAGTGAGGTGAAAGAGAAGAGGATGATGCCGCTCAGGCTAGGCTTTACATTTCCCTACTACATGAAGAGACCGTCCGAAACACTCCCACAACAGCATAATGCGACCAAGAGGCGTGTGACTGCTGGGGTACAGCGCAATGAGATCTGCAAGACGACAAGACATCGTGACCCCTTCCGCCCCCCCGGACGACATCCAGCTCATTTCCGCGTCTCGTGTGCGAGCTTGTCCGAGACCTACGAGGCGTGATCCGTCAGCAGCCCAGTTCGCAGACCAATCCGTCAGCAAGGACGCACCATCTCCCTGAAGCTGGTGACGATTGCGTTCTCGCGCTTGACCTTCTCCTCGGCCGCGAGCTTGAGAAGGCTGCGCTTTTCCTCCGCCCTGGGAACGCCCACCAAAGTTCAGTAACCCACACCCAAGACCGTCGAATAAGTTTCAAAGACGACGCACGAAATGACCTGGTTCTCCTTGCGCATACGGACGGCGTTCATGCGCCGGTGGCGCGAGCCAGACATGACGAAGCCGGCAGACTCGTACTTCTCGATCTCGGTCGACTCGAGGCCGATCTCACCACGGCGCGGGATACGCTCGCCGTCTTGCACGTACTGCGCGATGGCGGAACCTTCGCCGGGCCGCAGAGCACCACCGTACCTGGAGGAGCATATCATCGGGTAAGCACAGGCGTCGCCTGAGGTACTGAATAAGGGAAAGCATAGGAAGACGTACGCCCTTTCGCTCATCTTGCCCTGGTTATCGAACGCCGGCAGCGGGCCGACGACGAGGTCGTCCCCGTCCAGCGCAGGCTCGACAACTTTCTCCTCCCACTCGTCCTCCCCGCCGTCCTCCTGCGGCGCAGCGGCAGGGAGAGCAGGAGCCTTGCCCTTGTCCGCCCGCGCCCTACTCGTGCTCCGGCTGCGGCTCCGCGTGCGCCGGCGGTCGTCCCGCGAGCGGTGCCGCCGTGACGAGCGCCGGTCGCGCTCGTCCTCGCTGTCCGAGTCGTCGTGCCGCCGCCGCGAGGAGCGGCGCTTGCTGCTCCGGTGCGAGCTCCGGTGCTTCCGGGAGGATGACTTGTGGCGGCGCCGCCGACGGTCGTAGTCGTCCGAGTCTGAGTCCGAGTCCGACGAGTAGTGCTTGCGGGAGCGCTTCTTCCTGTCCGGCGAACTGCAGAAACGGCGGCGTTCAGCTGGGTACCGGATCACAGTGAAACTACAGAGGACGTACTCGTCCCTCGGAGCCTTCGGCGATGGCGGCCAAATGCTGAACTGGCTCGCTTGGCGCTGGGCGTTGCGCCTGTAGTCAAGCGGGGTCAGCGGGAAGTACTACCAGTTGGTTCACATGTGAGCATCAACTCACGCTTCCAACCACTCCGTACTCCCCACTCCCGCTCCTCCCCAGTTAGGACCGTGTCCCCGGCCCTGATGCGGCGGCGGGGCGCGCCCGCCGAGCCCATTCTCGCCTCGCCACGGCGGAGGGGCGCGTCCGTCGTCGGCGCCCCCACGCGNTGCGGCGGCGCTCCTCCTCCCTCGACACGCTGTCCCCTCCGCGCGGGCCGTAGCCGCTGTCGCGCGGCCTGTCGTCGCGCCTGTAATCGTTGTAGACCGGACTCGCGCGGCGCTCGTATGGCGCGGGCGAGCGCGTACGGGACCGGCCGTGGTCTAAGCCCGAGGTCGGCACCTGGCGGAGACGGTCCGGGTGTACGGTCGCCATGCTCGGTGAATTGATGAGGGTGGGTAATGCAATTTGGGATGGTGGCGGTCGAAGGAGGTGTTGGTGAGAGCGTGCGACGGAAGCCTAGGCTGCCCTGGTTGTAATTCCAAACCACCGAAAGGGACCAGATTAACTCCGACGGGTACAAACTCGTCTTCCTCCTCTCCCTCCTCCCTTTCTTTACATTGAATACCGCCTTCCCTTTAGAGTCGCTGTCCTTCTGACTCCTACAGAACGGGCGGTGCTCGGGATCGCGTAGAGCGGCACCGACTGTTCTTCCTACGTGTCTAATTCGGCTCCTCGGTGGTCGAAGCGGTGGAATCGGTCGGGACACTCTCCTACGCATGGAACCCTCGTTCTTGTTTAGGAACCTGTGGTGTGTCTCTTCCTTGCATGGATATAATGAATCTGATGGCGGACCTCTTGTGTGACCATGTTGTGTGTGATTGCGATGGGGAAGACTTTTCTGTTGGTTACCCTGCTTGTAGCCAGTACCTTAGCCCCTCCTTCGTCCTGCTCCCTCCAACTGAACGCAAGCTCCAACTGCCTTTTGCGAGAATCAGGCTGTTGATCCGCTACAGACCAGTAAAGACGCCTGCTTTGCCATGCGACATGCGACATCCTCTTCTCTTTTGGAACACGGCTCCGTAGGGCACTGGAGCGCCGGCGAGCTCGCAGGGACAGCAACTTTGAAGGCATGCGTAAGGGCGAGTGAACTGTCGATAACTGGGTCTCACATTGCATTTATGGATAGGTCGCGCAAGGTAGATCAAAGTAGAGGGCAACGTCGGCGGAGAGACGCCGCCGTTGACGGCACGCGAGCGCGGCACACTCGCTGAATAGTCTCGACGCCAGACGGTCCCACTTTGTCAAGGGGACCCGTCTGACCTGCCTGTGCGCTCTCTCTTCTTCTCGCGCGCGCATTCGTGAATTGCCTTTCTCGAAATTTCGGCTTGGCTGCGAGCGACGGTCTGGCCTCGAGACTACGCTGCCGGTTGATGATCCATTCCACTTCCGGTACGCGCTGTCGTTCGGCCAAAAGCGGTGAATGTATGTCGAAGGCACCCAAAACAACTCTCCAGGCGAAGTGCACCTGGGCGTCGACAAGGCGCGACTTCCAAGATATGAGGCTGTCTGACGTTGTCTGGGTGTGACTGAGGAGGCTGTTCGTAGATCGCAAAGCATGTGTTTTCGTGATCTGGCCCACCTTCACCGAAACCGCTCCGCATCCCCAACAGCTACTAGTAAGGCAGAAGACAGCCGTTGGGCTGCTGGACTACTTATAAAGCGACGCGTGCCTCGCCCTGCCACTGGACTCCCTCACGAAGTCGCCTCTCGCCTTGGGTTGACATGTTTGTTGAGTTTAACTTTCGAAGCCCTCTCATTAAATGGGACGAGTAATTCGACATTGTCTACTGGTGGGAACGTGACTCCGCCAACCGACCAGTTTCCACAGTTCCTTTCAGGAAGAAGAGCGCAGAGCGTAAACAGTTCTAGCGATAAATCGTCGCGATGAATGGTCGCAACGGGCGTGATGCAACTTGCTATCCGCAGAAAATATCAGGAATATCAATTGAAACACAAAACCAGCCCACGTTCAGGGGCACGAGAAAGAAGAAATCGAAGGCGCGACTAGTGCAATCAAGGAGAGGCAACGTCCCCGACGAAAGTGAATGTCTGCGGACAAGCATTGCTAGCGGAAAGCGTCAGTGCGTCAGACCATCTTCATCAGGGGAGTCGAGACTTGTCAAGAACGTACGACCCATTGAGCAGGCCCGAAAACATTAGTGAAAGTGGTCTTGTTGCCGGTGAGGATCAGCACGTCCTGGATGAGTCCGAGGAAATTGGCCGGCGTGGCTGCAACAATGCGGACTCGGTTCAGCGTGCACTCGAGCTTCGAGAGGAGGGCGAAGACATAAGGAGACGTACATCCGTCAGTGTTGACCCATTGCGGGACGAGTGACTGGTCCGCGGGGTTGTAGGTCCACGCCGCCGACTCGCTCTGCTCCGGGATGGCGGTCGCCGCCATGAATGTTCCCGACGTTGGCAGGGGCCGAGTTGGGAGGCTCTGTGCGTGCAGTTGCGGTGAGGTAAATCCTAGCCTCGATATATGGATGGGGGTTGACGTACTGCTAGTTTCAATACCGCCGAGGTATCAGTATCTTGCAACGAACACCAAGGCGAGCATGTCACTCCGAGGGGCGCAGGTGGAAACAAAGCATAAGGGGTGGGTTACTTAGGGGTGCTCGGGCCGAGGCTTGAAGAGCTGCTGGCAAAACCCGTGATAAAAGCGACATAAGGGAAGTTCGGGTTCGGGGCCTGCGAGCGGCAAAGCAGTCATGCTTGCGAAAGAGTCGGGAGGCGCACGTAGTTCGTAGTTATGTGGATGAAGCAGGTCGGCCCGCTCGAAGACGCCTGGAAAGAGACATGAAGCGTCTTATCGGGAGTCTTCGCCAAGACTCCGTATCTAAGTAGGCTGCAAGTCTTCCGAAGGGCACCCAAGTGTACTCACTCCCCGAAGGCGTTCCAGACGGGGACCAGATAACCCAAAGCAAGTCTTAACAATTATCTTGCCCGTTTTTCTGAAGAACAACACCTACTTCAGCACTTCATCGGGCAGGCCCAAAATCATGCACACAGAGTGCGACAGCAGATGCACGTTTGCAGCGGCGTGGCGGACCGGCGAGGACGAGCGGGTGGAATCTTGTCTGTACACCTCCGGTCATTAGTAATGGCCTACGGGAAGAAGGGTAGGGGTAGAGATGAACGTACCGTGCCTGGGCTTGAGAAGCCCAAGGCCGGCAGCGAAGCGCTTCGCATTCGTGCCGAGCTCGCTGCTCGCCGGTGCGGATGCGCGGCGGTCCACCTCGAAGTCGATGGTGAGGTGGGCGGAGATGAGGGGAAGTGCTTCGAGGGGTGGATTGAGAGTGCGATCGGCGCGAGCGTAGATGAACGTTGGCTGGTCGGGCGTCGGGGTGCCGGAAGCCAGGAGGGAGGTGAGGGCGACGACCTGGCTGGGGGCGGCGAGCTGGAAGCGCATCTTGAGGGTTGAAGCGTTGAGGAGGCAGGGAGGAAATAATTGGATGAGTGAGGGATGAAGAGAGAGAAGAGAGGAGCAAGCGAGTTTTTATGTCGAGCTTGACCCTGTGGGAGGTTCAAATTGAGCGGCGGGTGCAGGTCCTGTCGGCAGTCTGCGATGGAATTGGGCTCGATCGCGGGTCCATTCACATGAGCAAAATCAATCAGGGGGTCGGTCCAGTTAAGCGGATGGTCCCCAGTTTGCAAGACGTGCGTGAAAGAGACTGAGGCAGGCACGGGGTAACAGGCGGACAGGAGGTAGCGGCATCGCGCTCCGGCGTTCCTCTCAGAGAAGACCGGGCCAAAGAGGACCAAATATTAAATAGTTTTCCAAAGAACTCAGGATCGAGACAACATAGCGCGGACTGGCGTGGCAGCATGTACATGACGAAGTTAGGCTGTGGCGAGGAAGCCTGCCTATCCAGACTGCTTGCCTGTGCTAGACAACCTTGATTGGTGCATGGATCGTTGAACAAGCTTACTGCCAGCTTCTAAGTGTATCTTTCGCAAGAGCGCAGGCCCTCAAGGACACGCCAGTCATCCCACGACGCTCACTGAGCGCAAGTGAGCTGACCGACTGCTGATTCGGGAGACACATCATCATGACAAGGCCATATACAATAAGGACTCGGGGATTCTCGCGCTCTTGCGAGCGACTGTAATGCACGGCGGGAAGTGGCGTCGGACACGATACGCGTCGGCAAGACGATGTAGACGCACAAACAGAGGCCGGGAGAGCGCCGAGTTGAGGACGCCATCGCGTTCAATGCTCGAGAAAGTTGCTATGCATGAGAAAATTGTCAAGGGCGGAACGCATAGGGAGCTTGCGTGGCACTTCTCCGTAGCCGATCGGAAGCCAGCTTTAGCTGGAGAGTGCCGCGATGCTTGAACCCGGTCAAAATGGGGCTGATACGAATGATATCCTCTTTGGAGCCAAATCTACCAAAAGGGTCGGAAGGAGGCCTGCAAAAGTGGACCTCCTACCGTGGTCCACTGCTGCTGTGTTGCGACAAAGCAACGCACCCCCGCTTGCTTCGGCATGCGAGTTTCTCTGCTACGTTTCAGGACCTGGCTGAAACAGATGTACTATTTCGTCCCGCATTGACGAGACCTACACCTATACACATCCGAATTGCAAAGCGTTATAGTTGCTCGGTGAGCCTTCGGACTCAGCAGTGAGAGCCGAGCGCAAACTGCACGGCAAAGCAGTTCAATCCCCTAACAGCATTTCACGGAGTTTTCGACTTAAACGCTTACAGATGTCCAGCGGGCGACTTCTTCTCCTGCTGTACTCTTCATGTACGTCTTGCGGATACAGTGCAACCAGACTGCGTTACCGTCGAGCTGCTCAAGCAAGTACATCCGTCCGGTGTCTCCTGCTGGCTGCAGAGTCTGCGTAGAAACGACTCTAGGCAGTTGCGCATCGCATCGTGCCGCGAATATCGCGCTCGAGCCGGCTCTGCCCAGATGAGCGAGAGCGAGCCTGCATCATGAGCGAGCGTCGCCGAGAGGTGTGTCTGTCTCCGCAGCAGGACTGACGTTCGATGATGCTGGCGGGCGTCTTGAGTTTCGGGGAAGGCAGCGATCTGATGCTGTTGCAGCGAAGACTGGAATACGTTTTCTAGCAATTTGCATATTTTGTTCGGGCGTCTTTGATATTGTCGAGGGGTGTCCTGACCGTCTTCGTTCTCTCCTTCCACTTCTCATCTTACGATGATGTGTGAAAGCAACCCAGCGAGCTCCGCCGAGAGCCGGCGCGCGCAACCAGCTGTTTCATTCGCCATTTCACGTGCCTGCCCCGCACCAAGCTCATACAGCCGCTCCTTAGCGGCAAGCTTCATTTGTCGTTTCCACCACGTGGCACAATGAGATCCAGCCTTGAAAAGCGCAGCGGGCAATTTCGTTTGGCTTCGTTCACCTTCGGAGCGTACATATGGACGCAGGTCGCCGCGACAGCAGCGTGTGAAGGCCTTGGTCATCTGAAGCGGAGATAAGGGAGATGTACTGCATGAAGGCGCCATCGGCGTCGCTGCGTCTTTTGTCTGCAGAGATGTGAATGGCCGTACTCAATGGGGAACAAGAGGTTCAGGGTCAATGATGAGAGAGAATTAGAAGATGTTGAAAGTGGGCTAAGGAGACGTTGGGAACTGTGACGCTGGACCAAGTGTCGGTGTGGGTCGGTCCGGATGAGCGAAGGAGGCGGAGGAGCGGAGGAGGGCGGAGGCTGTGCTCGCGACCCCGCATTCTGGTTTTGCTTACATAATAAGACAACGAACGCCACGCCGGATTGATGTGCGCAGTGCGGGGTAGGCGGGACCTGGCGACGAGATAGCGTGGGGTCCGACGACGTCTTTTCGACATGTCCGGGTGGGGCTTCTCTCAATCCCTCAGCGATAAGATGTTCATGTAGGTCCTTTGGAGATGGAAAGGGATGTACCAGTGTATCATGTGCGCATGCCGAAACTGTATGGACGCGTGGGTGCTCGGCAGCGGGGGGATTGTAATGGTGTCAAGGTTCGACGGGGTGGTGAAGTCAGTGTGTGTGGAGGAAGATACTGTATTCATTACTATGAATATTTGTGTGCCCCGTCGAGATTGGCACGAACCGGAAGCAAGGCGGTCTGCGGCTAAGTTGCCCCCTAGTTCGTGGCGCGATCAGGCGGCCGAAGGCTTCTGTTCGTCCCCGCATTCTGCAACTGCCACCTGGCTCTGCGCCTTTTGCCTTTGCGCTCGCCTGCCTGCTTGCTTCTTTGCTCTCGCCGCCCCTTGCGCTTGGGAATCGCCTTTTGATTCCTCCCCTCGCGCGCGCTCCCTCTCCACCCCCTCGCACCCCCCGCCGCCGCCGCGCTACACATACTCCCGTCGCTCCCCTTGGCTTTTACCCTAATATATTCCCGGCGACAACACCGACGCATTTAAACCGCCGATTCAATCCACGCGTCCTCGTCATCGCCATCGTCAAATTCCCAGCCGACGACGACGAACAACGCACGCGAGGGACACCGACCCCCACCCCCACCCCGACATCTCCCATCTTCCATCCTAACCTAACATTAAACACACCCACCCCTCCCAGGA
>JTLS01001115.1:0-10525 GCA_000826855.1 Basidioascus undulatus | reverse complement strand
TTGCCCTCCTCTTAGCCTTGTCCTCTATTCCCCACCATACATCCTGCATCTTGTCACCAACCCTGCTGGTAGTCCCCGCTGCGGTCTGTCTTGCCCAGCCAAGTCCTGACAGGGGCATTATTCGCAGAAAATTCTGAATGTCCCTGCCTGCTCACAGAGAAGATGCACCTAGACATGCCAGCTTACCCTTCGAAAGAGCTTTTCAACATCTCTCTGCTCAACAAACCAACCCAGCAACCCCGACATGTCCATTCAGAAAACAACCAGCAGGTGTTATCCACCCACAGCACACACCTGCACACCCAATCTGACTGTCTTTGCACCCCAACCTCATAGCCTCAGGCATGAAGATGATGCGGTGCTGATGGAGTGAAGTACTGAAGAAATGAAGGCTTGAAGGCATTAAGGATGAAGGGCTGATGGAGAGAAGAACTGAAGTAGTGAAGGAGTGAAGCACTGAAGGGAAGAAAGGGGGAGGGAAGCACTGAAGAAGTGAAGTACTAAAGGGAAGGACAAAAGGACTGAAGGACTGAAGGACTGAAGGACTGAAGAAGCAAAGAACTGAAGGTGGCCCTGTTCCCCAGGACTTCCTGTCAGGACTAGACTGGGTATGGCAGACCACAGCAGGGACTACCAGCAGGGTTGGTGACAAGATGCAAGATAGATCAAGAAAAGGCAAGGAGTAGAGGACAAGGCTGAGGGGAGCGTAGGAGAGAACAAGACTGGATGAGGGACAGGGGAAGAAGGGAGGGATACTGTGGAGAGTAGAGGGAGGAGACAAAGGGAGGCCAGGAGGACAATAGCTTGACGGAAGGAACAAAAGGAGGCGAGGAGGTGGACAGGAGGACAATAGGACAAAGGAAGGTGACAATAGGGAGAGGGTAGGGGAGGGTGTAGAGTCCTTGGTGAAGGGAGGGAGGGTATTCATGACAGCTGGAGGGGTTGACCAGAGCATAACAGTTCCTACTAATGCAAAAGCCACCTAGAGAGCCAGGTCAAATGTGAGAACAGCAGATATTGTAGTTGGATTCAGGGTAAGTCAGCAATTTGGGATAATGGTGAAGTGTAAGAAGGGTGACAGGTAATGAGGAGGAAGTGCCAAATGTGTGTAGGCAACAGAGTGCTTCAGGGTACAGCACATAAGCATGTTGTAAGGAAAGTTATGAAACTATACATGTGTTCAAGTTATTGATGGCTGAAAGTCAGTAGAGACAGAAAAGAGCTAGCCTACAGAGAATACTAAAACTGAGGCACTGCAACAGCCCCAAGGAGATGAATGTGAGATGGTTATGAGATTCCTATGAAGTTTTTGGTGCAGTGTGGTCTGGTTTTGCCAGCATGGATACAAGGTTGGTTTGGCACATGGGAGGATGTCCAATAGCAGGCAGAAAGCTGGGATTGTCACTAGAATCACACGGAACTGCTGGCGCGCCAAGCATGGCTGCTATCCGGCTATCCTGGTGCCATCTCTGTCACTTTTACTTCCCCATGTGTGGGGGTTCCCATAACACTGGCATTTAGTTGTTCCTTCTGGCACAATATTGCTTGGTCCTGAAGACGGCCTTCTGGCACACTGGGTCCGCTAGCGGATGCATCCCCTCCGGAACCTGGGCAAAGTCGAAATGGGTGTTGGATCTGCTGCTCTGCAAGGTTCCTTGAAAGTGAGGATGCACTGCCACTTCGCTGTGCGAGCGATAAAAAGCGGAAGCAAATGCTTCGAAGACCATAAGGACTGTCCCGCGTTTCATGATCTGCCCTTCTTTCTCCCATCATCATGTTCACCTCAAAGCTCGCCTCGCAGCGTCGCGCGCTCGCCAATCTCGAATCCGACATAAAGACCGGCTCGAAGGTCCTCGAAGACCTGGCGGACGAGGAGGAGCGCCTGCTTGCGCGGCTGGAGGCGATCCCCGCTGAGAGGGCGGAGCTGGAGAAGGAGCAGGGTGTGAGGAAGATTAGGGCGTACGATTTATGGCTGGAGGTTAAGGTGCTGGAGGTGCGTAGTTTTAGGGCTCGAGGGAGAGGGTATGCTGAGATTCGGGCGCGTGAGAGAAGGAGAAGGAGAGCGCAGGGCGAGGTGGGGATGTGGTGATTGACGCGGACGAAGACGAGGAACTGGTGTTTGAGACGCCGGGTCCTTCAAGTGGCCGTCGCGTTCGTATACGTCCTTCTGCTTAGATTATGCAGGTATTGAGGCTGATGGAGAAGGGGACCATGGTCTCTAGGTATCCTCTCCACCCCGAACGGTGCTCCCTGCCCTTTCAGCTGACTTTGCTTTGCAGCGTTCATCCCAGCAATCCAAACGACCGTGGCAGGAGCCTTCGGAGGTGGATAGTCTGCCGTCCCGTGAGCATTATGGTGAACTGCGGCTCAGGCGGAAACGTCGCGCTGACTCCCCTTTCGCAAGCCGACGTCATACCGGACGTGGAACTGGACGTCAAACCGGACGTCAAGCCGGACGTTAAGCCGGACATCAAGCCGGCTGTGAAGCGTCGGTCGGAGGTGCGTCTGTCGGCCATCTCCACACTCTTCCATGACGCCTGAGCTCAATCGGAGGGACCAACGCCACAGTCGCCCGTGTTCCACATCTCCAGCTACGCATCCCACCGCATGTACACCGCCGACAACACCTCCCCCGCCCCCTCTTCCTCATCCCACGGCGACCCCGACGCCCCGCCCGTCTTCTCCTCCGCAGACGAGTGGCACCCGACGCACGTGCCGCCGGACTGCTACGCGCTTCAGCGTGGGACGCACACGCTGAGCCCCGACGTCCGCGCGTGGCTCACGCGCCAGTCGGCGCTTCAGGCCCCGCCGGGCGCGAAGCACAACGGCGAGAAGAACAGGAAGCCCCCGCTTTGGAGCGACTTGACGCACTTGCTGCTGCAGCAGCGTCAACTGGCGGACAGCTTACCGACGAGTAACTTTACGTCGCTTTATAACGCTGTGGTGGCCGCGTGGAACAAGGGCGAGTGGCGGTTTGAGAAGGTGCATCATTTGTTGTCTTCGGGTTGGGAGTGTGCCCAGGGAGTCTACTGAGCAAGGAGGAAACATAGACGTACAATGACTTGACGGAAGAGGAGCACGAAGCGAGGGAGGCGGTCGCGAGGCTGCGGCAGAAGGAGATGGACAATGCAAAGCGGGTCAGGCTCGGACGGTCGCCGTCGCTTTGAGGGGGAGGGAGAGCTTAGACATGGCGACGAGGGGACACTTGTATGACAACCTTTAGTTGATCTTTGTGAATGTCAGGCTCTTCTCCTGACTAGCATGCATGTTGTGCTTTGCCACGCGGGAACGATGGAGTCCTTGCCTCCTCCACCACCGTTACGGACTTGTACCGCCACCATAGGTTTACAGCCCTTTCCGGATGTCCTGTATAACCTTGAAAATTAAATCTATCAAAGTGTCTGCTTCCCAGCGCAGGCCGGTCTGAAACGTTGAGCCCCGCGTCCGCTCTCATGCTTTAATCGAGCCGGCGCGCGCCGCAAGTTGACGACACGTCGCACAAACATGCCTTTGCTTCCCGCTCCCATCATCTCTGGCCGTTCTTACGAGCCTGCTCACCACCCGCTGCACAACCTCGGACACGACACGCCCTGACGCCTCAGCCTAGCCCAGCATGAACATTTTCAGGCTCCTCGGTCCGCTCCCGCGCTCGCTCTCCACCGCGGGGGGGCCCGTCTCGCTGACGCGCCGCTGAGGGGCTTGGGTTCAATTGGACTGGAATCACAGGCGATCTCTCCCATCTCGCGTCCATCTTTATTCTCCTGCACAAGATTCAGACTTCCCGATCTTGCAGAGGTGCGTCGCCCACCCCGCGCCTGGAGGCAGGGCGAGGTGTGGAAGCTCATGATGGCCGCTCGCTCGGACGCCCTGCAGGCATCTCGTTCAAAACACAGGCGCTCTATGTCGCTGTCTTTTTGACGCGCTACCTCGACCTCTTCACGCACTATGTCAGCCTTTACAACACCGTCATGAAGCTCTTCTTCATCGGCTCGAGCATCTATATCCTCTACCTCATGCGCGTCGTCTTCCGGTAAGTCCGCGGGTTGCCTCTCGGGTTGCCTTTCCACGCGGGGGGGACTGTTGATTTGGAAGACCGGACCTTGGACCATGTCGCGCTGACGGACTCCTTCCCTCCTCCCTCTCGCATCCCCAGCCCGACCTCTGACCCTGCAATCGACACCTTCGACCTCAAGTACATCCTCATCCCGTGCGCGGTGCTATCGCTCGTGGCCAACTACGAGTTCAAGCCGGCCGAGATCCTCTGGGCGTTTTCGATCTATCTTGAGGCCGTCGCCATCCTCCCGCAGCTGTTCATGCTCCAGCGCACGGGCGAGGCAGAGACCATCACGACCCACTACCTCTTTGCGCTCGGCGCGTACCGCGCGCTCTACATCCCGAACTGGATCTACCGGTGCGTCGAGGCTGTTACGGCATGGGCGCCGGTTCTCGGGCGCCGGGGGAGGGTGGTGGGACAAGGCGGCTGCGGCGCAGCTTCGCCTGGTGGGGATTCGGAATGGGGGGCGTTGGTAAAGGGAATGTCCCATGCCCGAGCTCGCGCGAGAACAACATCTGGCGAGAAGCAGGATAGTCGGGCCCGGGGCGGCGAACCGACGCTGACGGCAACAACACGCTCACATGCCTTGCACTCATCCGCACCACCGAACTCACATTAACCTTACTCACACACCTTCGTTTCCCTCCAGGTACGCGACCGAAGACACCGTCGACCCGATCGCCGTCTTAGCCGGTCTCGTACAAACCGGTCTCTACGCCGACTTTTTCTACATCTACTTTACCAAGTGCGTCTTCCCGTCCTTCTCACCTTCCCTATTTACTTCCCTCGTCCCCGATCCTTCCTCCTGGGCCATGCGACCCATCGGCTGACCCCGCACCTTTCTTCCTCCTCGCGCGATGCAATCACAGGGTCATGCGCGGCGAGAAGTTCGAGCTCCCTGCATGATCTTACCGGCGTGTTGGGGGATGGAGAATCTGCGTATATGGAAGGCGAGTGTGGGGAAGGGACGAGCTGGGAAGAAGTGGGAGGAGAGAAGAGAGGGAGAGCGGGAGGGGAAGGCAGCAGCAGCAGCGCAGGGCGACGGAGATTTGGTGGGGTCGCCCGCTTTGGTTTGGTGTTCATGCGCCTTTCGATTCTTTATCGCGTTTGCGTTGGCGTTTGAAGAGGACGTCTGCGAGGGTTGATGCCTTCGGCTCGGGGTGAGAGTAGGAGTGAGCCAGCGGCAGGCAGGTGTGGCTTGCAGGCCGCAGTACGTCAGGCGGAGGTGAGAACGAGGGAGGGCTGACCAAGCAGGACAGGAGGTAGATGTAAGGTTGTGGGAAGATAAAAATGATAGTGGCCAGTTTGGGCCAGTGCGGCGTGCACTGCTAACCGCACCGCTGAAGGACGTCGACGGAGTTTAAAAGCTGCATCGCTACATGCATTCCGTTTGAGCTTTCGTCCCATGAAAACTTGCCATTGACTTCTTCATTTTCTGTGTATGCCAGGCGTTGCCCCATGCTCTCAGTCAGCTGCCTGTCCCCTTAAGCAAGCTATTTCCGGCGCACTCTCGTGTTGAAAATTATTTCTCTGCAATGAGGGATCAAGTTCCAATTCAAGTGGCCCGCTAAACCGGCCATGAGCACTGAAAATAGAGCCTTGTGGGTCTTCCACTGCGTACAACACTGCAGCCCGCGTTTTTGGCCTTTCGCATCTTGCCTCGTCTTGATTGTGGTTTTTGGGAGTGTTGTTTGAGTGTATAGATGGACTTGCAAATAGCTGTTCATAATTGGGCTGAACAGCCCCTGCATTGTGGAACTGCAGGCCATCACTGTGCATTGAACCATCCCACAACCCCGCACGGATGGGTGGGTGGTACACAGGTGTAAACCAGAACTCCTCACTTCAAGCCAAAAAAAATCCTTTATTATGCACAAACTTGACAACTTGTCCAGTTCGATCTCCGCCCCGCCACAATGTCAGTTCGAGCAGGATGCTGCTGGAGCTCCTCTTAAACTGGCATGAATGTCTGAGACTTCTCCGTCACGCCCCTCCCCTCTAGTCATCTGCTGCAAACATATGACTGCAACACCTGCCCTGAAAGGTTGTCCACAGAGATAAAGGGAGCGTGGTCAAGGAAGGGTGCACTGCCATTTGAGGTTCCCAAAGTACTCAACACGGACAGCAGACATCTTGACTGTATTGGCTGGCATCCGGTGTGTCCGTCCAGAAAGTACAAAAACGAATTGCTCATGAGGGACACCCGACTTGAACGGATAACCTTGCGATCTGGAGTCGCACGCGCTACCATTGCGCCAGCCCCCCTTGTCAACTGACTTAAGGCATTACAATCTGACTGGAAAACCGGCCAGACAACTTGGTTGCCGAAAGAAGGGGAGCTGAAATTATCATTCGTGGGACCTGCGGGCGGTTTTTTTTTTCTGTCGGATCGCATTTGAGAATTTTCTTTAGCTTTGGCCTATATCTCAGCTCGTACTTTTCGCCCAATGTCACTGTCGCCCACGCCGAAAGCCACCGCAGCGTTTTTGTCGAGGCTCGTTTGTATTCCTCATCAATATGGGCCAGGGTCCAGGGTTGCAACAAATTCATGTGGGATTCAAAACAAATTCTCCAATTGAAGGTGACCGCTTTTCGGACAGTGTCGGTGCATCGAGTTGCACAGCTTTCGACTGCCGTTGCGGGCGCTGCCCAGCTTGAGGCATTTTCAGAGATGGCATTGTCCGTAGCAGTGAAGAGAGCCCATAGTTACTTGGTCAGCCAAGGGGAAAGCTCTCTCACAGCCCTAAAGTTTGGAGATGCGGAGGATCGGGATTGAGACAGCGCGATGTGAGCGGCGAGGAGCGGGGATGGAAGCCAGCGAGGTTATCAGTCGGCTTCCTGAGCTCGGCCTCACTACCGCCTCTCCTGTAGAGTCAAATTATTCATAAATAATATATGTTAATCAAGCAACATGTGATATGTCTCAAAGCCGCGCCGGTACAGCCTTGCATGACAGATGCAAACCAGGAGTTGTCCTTGCCATGAGAGCCACTCACACGTGAGGACGTCGAAAAGAGCCCTTCACTATAGCTTTCCGGATGGGATCCTCATTTTTCCAGTACCTACTGGTTTGCTATGTCCACGTCCTGTGGTAAGGCGGCGTGGCTCCTGGCATTAAGACCACAGCTGTCGCGGCGCCCCTGGCAGCAAACACGGTGTGAACGTAACTTGTTCCGTCAAATAATTACGTCTCTTTATAGTGACTACACAGCGAATAAAAGTTAAACTCGGGTTACGGGTTGGGGCGCCGAATGTTGGAGCGAGTTGCGGCGTACTAATTTCATGTACCTTGCAATCGGACCCACTTCCTGCGCCCGATTGCCGAACCTCTATCTCGTCCAACTCACCATGACTCAGTACACCTTCCGCTCGAGGTGTGGTCATGCGTTATTGAGCTCGCCTACGGCGATTGCTACGAGAACGAGGGCCGACTGTCAAAGTACGATCGCCCGAAGCGGAGCCTCGCGTCGATTGCGCTCAGTTGGTAAGGTCTGGTATAAGGAAACTTCCAGAGCTTTGGTCTACTCACCGAATTCAAGTACGATACAGATCATCTCTGAGCAGTTCCAATACCGCTCCGTCCGGTTAAAAGGAGACGGCGCTGTGCACATCTTCCATCGCTTGATCCAGCGCTTGGATGAGGAGGGACGCCAGCCCTTCCGCCACACCCAAGCTCGATCTTCCTGTCTTCAGACTCACCTTGAAGACGTCACTGTATCCGTCGGTATGGGCATGGCACTCTCTGCGCTTCGTGCGCTCGCTTTCACCAGCAGCTGCACCCTCACAGCTCTCGATGTGGAAATCCACAACGTACTCACGAAGCACTTTGAGGTCCTTCGGAGCTTCACATCCCTGTCCAAAGTGTACGTCTGGGCCTGTGCGCTTGATGAGGCCGACGCGCAGTTGCTTTCGATGCAAACCGTTCGAGCTCCTGCACTTGCGCAAGTTCCAGATTCTGCGGCCCCTTCATCGGAAGTCAAGAAGGAGTATTGTTATTTTTCTCTCGCTGTTCATTTCCAAGCCTGGAGACGCTCGCCCTCAACGCCCGTGACTGTCCTATACAAGTCCTTGAGCAGTTCTTCGCTCGCCACGGTACACAGATGCACCGCCTTACTAACACGTCCTTTGGTGGCGATTTCCGGGTTCATCTCCTTCCGTTGTGTCTATTGCTTGGTCGTCTCGATATTAATCCAGCTAGGGTAGACGTGGCGCTTGTCAAAGCACTTCCGTCTTCTCTTCAAGAGATGTCCATAGGCATATATGCGAGCGGAACGTCACCGGCGGATCAGCTCGTTGGGCTATACGATCAGTCCTCAAGAGCTCCCGGACCTGCACTTGATCACTCTCGGTCCTTGTGGGACAGATTACTGGCACCCGTCCAGGCTGGCGGCATTCTGGAGGGAGGCAACGGTGGTCGCTACACGGCTCTCCTCATTGAGAATAGATCTAAGCTGCAATGAGCACGGTTTCTTTGTGATGTACTTGGGATTACAGGTCGGCTCGATCAATTGATAATCTTGCTAGCTCGGGTGTGTGAGAACGATTCGGTGACTCTGCAACTCTGACGACCTAAACGCTCGAGGATGTACCTTGCTCGCCATGTCCCTTGAGCCTCGACTTGTACTTTTCCCCCATCAATAGAGAAAGAGTGAAAATTGATCTTGGCGAAATCGCAACGGCTCGCGCAACTCGCCCATTGTCTCGAAGGAGGTCGACAATAAAGTACTGTCGAGGGGGTAGCGGCTCACCGGATCTGCTGGCGAAGCTCCGGCTTCGCTTGAGGATGTGAGATATTCTGAGCGACACGCAAACCTAATAAAGCGCTGCGAGAAGATCTGCCGCAGAAGAAGGTCTGGAAAGCGACCCGCGATACTCGAGAACGGACGGTCGAGCAGACCGGCGCATCTCACTGGCTCGACAGGGGAAAGGGAAGGATCCATGAAATTCAAGAAATACCGTGGAACTCTTTGAAAGCCATGAAAATGCGCTAACAAGTCCAGCCCAAAAAATTGGGCTGAGCGCATGGATGCTCCTACCGTGTCAAGAGCTTGCTTGCTGAGCTGGCGGTCAACTGTCTGTCAGCGACTAGTGGTTTGAGCACCAAGGGAACCCCACTAGGGAGGAATTTACAACTGCGCAGTATGTGGAATTGTTTGAGGGCGGTAGTATGGACGGAGATGAAGACCAGACGCTCACCTGTCGGCAGGTGGACACCGCGCCATAGCTTGTGCACTGCCAACCGCAAGGAGCCGCATCGTTTTTGTCCGGCAGCGAGGCACCATAGGCTTATTATCAAGCCTAATCACTTCATTTTCCGCACGACGTGCTGCACGATAACACAGCCGATAGTAGGCGCACACTCCCGCGCCTGCGTCTGTCCCTCAAGCGACCGCAGCGGGCGCTCCCAAGCCCCATCCAACTTCGCCTTCGGGATTCTTGGAAAACAGTTTCAAGAGTATCATGCGTTTCAGTAGAAGCCAGATCCCCTTACTGCACCTATCTACACTTTCAAGAGCGAAGTGCGTCCCGCACTGCCTACACGATCAACTCCCGACCGACTGACTGCACAGTAAAGAACTCAAGATACGCACAAAAAGTGAAATAAGAGCGAACACGATGCAAATAAAGTCGCTAGAAGACCAAGATCACGCTACATGCTCCAGCTGCAGCTCGATCGTCCGTCGGGGTGTGTCAAGTCTTGTCGATTCGTCGTGCTCACACCCCCTCCCCTCCTCCTCCCATGCCCTCAAATCATCCTCCCTCCAACCCTCTCTCCCAGACCCCGAGCTGTCCCTCGCGACGAGCGAAGGGGGGACACGACCGCTCAGTGGTCGTACGTCGACTCGTGCACGGTCTCTTTGACGCGGTCGATGATGCCCTGTGATTGATGGACAGCGAAGTTACATTAGTCTCATGACTACCACATGGATATCATGTGTTTATGAGAGGCAGACGCACCTTCACGCGCTCATACACCGTGAACACGATCGCCTGCCCGGGCGCGACACGGAGGACACGGGGGGTGATGCCTGGTTGTGTCCCATAGCGTCGTGTCAGCTCTCTTCTCGGAAAAGAAAGAAAAGAACAAGAGAGGGCTGGGGAGAAGGGGAGAGGGGAGACGCAAACGGACCCTTGTAGAACGCCTTGAAGCCCTCCTGCTTCCACATGTCGCCCGCGACGGTCGTGATGCGCGTCCAGGCCGTCTCGCCCTCGAGCGCGGTCGCCTTCTGGATGCGCGTCTTGATGGTGTCGATGCTGTTTCACCAAAAAAAAATCCATTAAGTCAGCGAGTGCTGCTTGGCACGAAGGGAGAAAGGCACTGGATGAGAAGACAGCGGAGGAAATGGTGGGAGGAGAAAGAAGGAGGGGATGAACAGAGAGGAGGTTCGATAGAGGAAGGGGGAAGGTGAGGGGAGGGGAGGAACGGTGGGAAGGGGAATGGCGGTGGCCAGCAGGCAGGAGGCCAAGGAG
>JTLS01001114.1:0-10522 GCA_000826855.1 Basidioascus undulatus | reverse complement strand
CTCTCTGCGCTTGCACGACGGGCGTGCTAAGCAGTTCCCCGGCCTTGCATAGCATGCGAATGGTACAAAGGCGGCACAGCCTTGACCTGGTTAAATCTCTTACTCTATGAGTCCCATGTCCACTCATCCAGCACGGACGATGAATATTGACCTTGTATCCCATCCCGCAGCCGCTGCCACGTTCGGGCTTTTAGTTGTGCTCGGGTGGGGTGATGACGCATGGCAGAGGAACGTCGCGCTGCTAGGCAAAGGGACGGTTGCTCCCGCCGCTCAGCGCGCTAGGTACGAGCTGGTGGATGTGTAGGGGGTCACTCCGGGGGGCACAGGCGCCGACAACGCTTAATCTCTGTACACTGTACCGCTATCTACTTTACATCTTTGTTTGGGGGTATTCTCGTTTCCAATTCCCTGTTATATAGAGGGAAGGTTCTCGCACTGTACTGTATACAGTCGAGCTCCTGCCAACCGTCAAGCTGGTGGACTCAGCCCTTGCGGTGGCAAAACAACACTTATCAAACAGCCATGCACAAATACCTTTCCAATAAAAATTCCAATAGCAAGGTATTCAATTCATAATCCTAAAGGTACACAACGCAAAAAGTTCGGGTTGGACTTCATGTTGCATCGCTGTGGTTGTAAGTCGTTCCAGTTCAGGAGACCGATTCGTACAATACAAGCGCCAGGCCCATGACACCTGGTCACTGTCGAGCAGACACCTGATAATGGCCTCTTGGCCCTCTGATTGATCCGCCGTACTCGAGTACAATGACTGCAAATGTGCTGGCAATAGAGAAGGACAAGGTGCACCTCGGTCGCACCGGGCCGATTGCCGCGGGCCTCACTGGGACGTTGTCTTGTGAGCACCACTTTGCCGCTGTCGCAAGACACCCGCAAGCCAAAACACCGATACTGGCAGAGCTATTTGTCCGCTGAGAATGCTATTCTTGGACCACGCCCTCCCCTTGCAGCAGTCCGAGCGTGTCACAGTCGCCTGAATGTTGCCATGTCCCGTCAGTAGCCGGCGACGTGTACGCATGCCTCAGCGACGATCAGCATTCTCAGACGATCAGCTGCTCAGTACATCTTTGGTGCCCCGCATTCAGTGGATTCTCGGATCGGCTTAGCGAGCGAGACTGTTCCTGCACTGATAGGCCAAGGGGCCTACGCCGACTCGGGACGATGGCACAACGCCAGACACATAAAGGCCCTATGCGGGCTGAACCCTGCAGACACTTCTCTGTTCAATCTTGCACACTTTCACGCTCCTGTTTACAATGAAGAAGTCAGCAAAATTTGACGTCGACCCCGAAAAGGTCGTCACGCACTCGCACCATGAGCAGCTGGGGGGACCAACCACCCCCCGCTACAACGCTGCGTCCGGCGCATCGATCAGCGAAATCCCCTCCAAAAGCGATGCGGGGATATCCAGCACCGGTGGGGAGAGCCAGCTTGGGCGCACAGGATCCGAGTGGAAGGCAGCGGAGAGAAGGCTGGTACGAAAGGTGAGTCGTACGGAGGGCGCCCTGCGAAGCGCAACTTCAGTTGACGGACAGGCACTGTGACCCGGGCAGCTCGACATGTGGATCATGCCCCTTACTACTCTGCTTTATCTGGCGGCATACCTTGATCGCGGAAATGTGAGGGTTTGTTAGCTTCGACGCTCCGGAGCTGATGTTGGACGAGGGCGAGACCAGCTTGGAAACGCGAAAATTCAAGGCCTCGTCGGTGCGTTTCTCGGCGACATTTTCCATTTGCGAGTACGCCTCGTTGACTGTCTGTCTGCTATGTAGGGGACATTCTGGGCGGAGATGAGAACGGCAAGAAGTATGCCTTGCTTTCCGCCTTCTTCTACATTTCGTGAGTTTTTCCCTTCGTGGCCCCATTGGTGTTGCAGCTGATGTGCTTTGCGGGCAGATACCTCGTCTTCCGTTCGTTACCTGGATCCATCTGTTGACTTCATACAAGCTGACTCTTTCGACAGAGATTCCCCTTACTCTTACTGCGAAACGATTCCCTCCGAACATTGTGATAGGAATTGTGACGATCATCTGGGGGCTTAGCTCGGCGCTGCAGGCGGTAAGTGTTATCGCTCCTATACTTGCTGTTCAACATCCAAGATCAATGCTGACGCATGAACTGCAGTTTGCGTTCAACTATCCCGGAATCCTTGTTTGCAGGTTCTTGTTGGGTTTCGCGGAGGCTGGCTTCGGCCCTGTGGTTCCCTTTTATTACTCCTCTTGGTACCTCAAGTCAGAGATCGGCGTTCGTACAACAATTTTCATCGCGGCTGCACCACTTTCTGGCTCCTTCTCCGGCTTGGTGCGTTGGCAGCTCCCTTATGAATGCGGGTCAAGCTGACCCACCGCCCTCGTCAAGATCGCATACGGCGTACAGCACATCAAGTCCCACATCGCGACTTGGCGTATTTTGTTCCTCATTGAGGTGAGAGTACCTTTAACTTCCCACCTTGGGCCGAGGCCTGACAAGGGTGGGTTCAGGGTCTTCCGACAATTCTCCTCGGCATACTCGTCCTCATTCTCCTTCCCGGTCGCATCGAAACTACTCGCATCTTGAATGAAGAAGAGCGCGCTCTTGGTCAGGACACCTTCTTACTTTTTATTTGATCAACAGCAATTGGCTAATTCCCGGAACTGCAGCACACGCCCGCATTAACCGGGAGGTGTCTGGTGAGACGACCGGACAGATCAACTGGAAGCATGCTTTCTCTGCGGCATATGACTGGCGTGTCTGGATGGGTAGGCAGCCTTCCCGCTAATCTGGCATGGCTGTTCAATATACTCACTTCCCCCCCGCCCCAGTCGCTCTCATGTACCAGGGCTTGAACGTTGCCCTATCATCCATCTCAAACTTCTTGCCCACGATCGTCTCGAGCTTCGGTTATGAAGGCGCAGATGCACAGCTCTTCACGTGAGTGCCCTTGGTCTCCCATTCGGGTTGATAAATTAGAAGATCGGTTTGCTGACCTTTCCAACAGTGTTCCGCCGTACGCCGTCGCTGGTGTGGTACGTTGAGCTTGGACAACTATGTTGATGGCACGATGTAACTGATCGCATTCCTCGAGTAGGTCATGATTTGCGTTGCGGTCGCATCCGACCGCCTCAAGCTCCGTGGGCCCTTCATCGCGACCATGTTGCTCATTTCAGGCTCTGGCTACGCCATCCTCCTGGGGACGAGCCCGAACGCATATCACGCGAGGTACGCGGCCGTCTTCCTCGCGGTCATGGGAACCTACAGTGAGAGCTTTCCATATAATAGCCTTTTGGTTTCCTCTGAGATCTGACCCGCATCGTCCTGTAGCCGGCATTCCGCTTGCAATGTGAGCGACGATGGTTCGGCGAACAGCCTCTTTTCGCAGGCTGACGGAAGACCGCGTTTCTATAGGGCATGGACATCCAACAACTCTGGTAGCGAGTCTAAGCGGGCAGTTTCCCTTGCCATGTTGAATACGTACGTACAACCTCTCAATGGGGTACAACCTTTAACGGTCCCACTCTGACAAATTGACAATCACCCTTTCTTCCCTTTCTTGCAGCGTCGGCCACGGCATGAGCGTTCTCGGATCCTACATCTACCCGTCCCCGGACAAGCCCAAATACACGAAAGGCTTCTCAGTCTGCATGGTAAGCCCGTCCCAGTTCACAGCTGGCGAGAAAGTGCATGCTGAGTCGGACGTGCAGGCCTTTGCCTTCTGGGCTGCCTTCCTGGCAACCGTCCAGAGCATTGCGTTGTGGTACGTCAACCGGAACAGGGACCGCAAAGAGGGGAAGGTGTGTCATAGTCCTTCCAAACCTGCCTTCTGGTCTTTACTGAGTTCCTCATCCCGATTCGACAGCCTGTCCAGGGCGAGAGACCCGACACGTTGGCGGACGCCGACAAGGCAGAGGGTTTCCGTTACGTTATTTGAGGCGAGTTTTGAACTAAGAGAACTACCGGGATACACTTGAACGTTTGCTTGAGTTCTTGCGTTAAGGAGTGGAGCCATGGTGCCAGCGTGCGCAGCAGCGTCTATGCCGCCTCCTTCTTCTGTGCGTAGATAGAGATACCTGCTGTTCCAAAACTTTGCCTCTTCGGTAAAACTTTTGTATTCCTAAGCCAAATTTACCTAAAAACTCCATTCTACGTGGGATGACTGCATGCAGGTGTTGCGTAGCACATTTGATGCTTTGGCCCGTCTCATTTAGCCGGCGGGCATGGCATCAGAAGCTTTAGGTGCATGTTACGAGGAGAGGAACCCTTTTATTTTTTAAGAAATACCATTCTTTACAGAGCTTTTGCGAGGTTGCTCAGAAACGTAGCTGAAGATGACCTTCCTGCGCGTCCACATGCTTATGGAGGCAGTCTTGCGAAAACCGACGTATGAACCGAATATGGGCACTTTTATATTATTTTGGACCCAAGCAAGCAAGCAGGAAGCAGGCGGGCTGTCCACCGATTTGTGGCTCCTGCCCGTCCGCGCGGCGGCGACGGCGATTCAGGCACACCTCGACCCTGCCCTTCCACCACTACCATCACCACTTCCTCTTACTCCCGCCGTGACGATGCAAGCTCCTCCAATCCAGAAAATACAATCCGCCCTCGATCTACACAGATGGGCGCATGATCTCAACGACTACGTCCTCCACGCCGGGCTGGATGCAGCGCCGCTTCAGGCGCCGAGGGGGCGTCCTCTTGGATCTGCTTTGGGCGGCGTCGGAGTAAGCGGGAGGAAATCATCCCCTGGCTGGCTTGGAGCTGAGTATACTTATAACTCACAGGGGCCGAGAGCTCTACAAGCTCGTGTACACCGCTATCCAAGCCGAGGTTCGGCCCATGGATAACGCCGGTCTCTACCAGCCGTGG
This sequence comes from Basidioascus undulatus, assembly GCA_000826855.1. Taxonomy (NCBI): domain Eukaryota; kingdom Fungi; phylum Basidiomycota; class Geminibasidiomycetes; order Geminibasidiales; family Geminibasidiaceae; genus Basidioascus; species Basidioascus undulatus. Next base: position 5,662 of record JTLS01001114.1, on the reverse strand, counting down.
CGCTCGCTTCTCCACCACCTCGTGTGGCCCAAGACCACGAAGTACTACCGCTGGAGGACGTCACTTCCGGTCCTTTCGGAGAGCCTTCCCGAAATGAAGTACGCTCTGCGGGACGCTGTGTGGCATTTCGCCACGGTGCACGCCACTGACCACGGGCCACCCCGGGGGGCCGGCACCGCCGTCCACCGCTCTTGGGAATGTACGATCTCTTCCGTACTGACCGGAAATCCACAATGTTTTTTTGTCTTAGCGGGATTTTACACAGATTCACGTCCCGAACCTTTCGGACTCAGCTCAGACCACGGCTGCGGTCGCCCTGCCGCTTTATCAGTCTTCGCCCACTGTCGAGCGTCTCCCTGCTATTCTTGCTGGTTCGGCGTTCTACCAATCGCCAATTGGAGGGTCTGCTTCGGTTGAGTACTCTACTCCGACGTACTGGCACCCGGTAGACGGGACGGTCTCTACTGCAGGCGGTCTTCGCCTGTTCGCTTCGCCCAGCCTCTGCGCGCGCCCGGAGCCTACTCTTCGTATCCCGGGGTTCGAGCTGCTCCAGCTCCTGCTCAGGCACCTCATGGGCTCCATATACGTCAGGGTACGCTCAATTGCAGGCGCCGTCTGTCCCGTCTCCGGCCTTGCAGCTGCAGCCTTACGCCCATGGGCAGCCTCAGCCGTACTGTGCGTACTCCAGCCTCAGCCGCACTCGACGTACCCCCCTCTCGCGCAGACTTATTCAAACCAGCAGCCGCTTCCTCCTCAAGGATACCCTCATACCTACACAACCTACCCGCCTCCCCCTCCTTCCTGGCAGCCTCCGCCGCCGCCTCCGCCTGCATTCTATCCCACCCCGTCCCATCCGTATCCCGGTCCCCAGGCAGCCTCGTACTGGATTCCAGGCGGAAGACAGTCTGCGTCCGCCTATGCCACTCAGCCGATCCCGCAAGCGACGGCCTAGGCGTACTATCACGCGTCCCGGCAGCCGACGTCGGCCGCCGCGGGGCCGGCGCAGGGGTATGGTTGGGCTTGACTTTGAAGATTTCAGGAAGGTGATTGGAGAGAGAGCTTGCAGAAAGAAGGGTTGGTTGGGAAAGCGCCTGGGAGGGGGCGAGAGAAGTGGGAGGGGAGGAACGGCGCTGGGATGAGGAATAGGGAGCACGCATGGAGAAAGCTTCGACTGTAGGTCTTGTACTTAAAGTAACCACTCCATTGCAATTTTTGACGCGCAAACCGGCCGGGCTTGTGAGTCACGCACACAGATAAACGTCGAAGGGGGCTCAGCTTTCTGGCGTGCCCGTGAGACGACAAGGACAATATGATCATGCCACAAAACGCAGGATGAGATATAGAATGACATTGCGTACTCATGAGAGACGGTCCAGAATTGATCAGGTTAGCCTTAGCGAGGCCTGCAAGACATCAAGAAGTTGTTGATCTGAGTTTGCCGAGTGACGCAACTGCGTGGACCCGTAGACCCCTAGTGAGACCAAGTAAATACCACAAGATGGATGCGGAGAACAAGAATGTACGGTTCCATTGCATTAAATAGATAGAATTACCTCCAGCGTGGCTCGAACTTCTGAGGGCAAAGTCTGGTGGGCTTTCGACGGCGGCTGCGCTCCCCACCGCGTGTTCAGGGGGGAAAAAATTAGGCTCCACAAGACAGCCCGGGATTAGCTGTCGGTATCCAGGTGTTACACGGCCAGTGTATTACAGTGGCCTGCACTGTCGCACCTTGCGTTCCAATTCTTTGTGAGAACCGGACGCTGCCATGGCGCCGCACGTACGCTTGTCACAACCAAGGTAGTTATGAGCTGAGAAGCTGCTTCCGGGGGGAAAGTAGGTATTGGCATCTTATCAAACTTATGTTTGGCTGCCCGAAAATATACGAATGCGGGTGAAAAGGTGCAGCGAGCATCGTTGGCATGGCGATGGCATGGGAACAAATGCTGGCTTGATAATCAAAGTGATAATCACCTCAGAAATTTTTATTATGTAGCTGTACTCAAAATAAGGGGAAAAATAAACAAGAAGACCGGATACCCCGCATCCGGACTGCATGAGCTAGCGTCTCACGTACTGCAGTGTGTCGTTGCAACCTCCTGAGGTTCGGGGGAAGCATCTCATCTAGGTTCTGTAATAACGGCACTGTGGGGATTATCTGAAAGAGTTAATTCGCCATTATTACTTTCTTGGTGTAGAAGGCTTGACTGATGACACGCGAGGTCGCAGAATCGGGAGGATGATGGGGGTCGGCAGCTCCGAAGCGCCGGCGGCCCACAGGAAGTTGGGCCTTTGAGCGCAGTGGTGATGAACTGCCCGGTTGTTGAGCACGAGGATAGAGGCGCAGGTTTGTCATGCAACATTTCATTATGTCGCAGTTTTGCTGCTGTGGCCCCAAGTCGCTGCAGTGCAGTGCAGGCTGGTTCGGTGAACTTCTAGCCTCAACCAACCTCAACGACTTGAACGTCTTGAGAAGCCCACCGGCGGCAAACACTCGTGCAGTTATAAGGATGCACCGCGGTATGTGCATCGGAGCAAAAGCCGTCACGCAGCGTACCGCGCACGCACGCATCCCTGCTGCCCGTTTCCCTCCCCTCTGCACGTCCGCTGCCCGTTCTCAATCCACATCCCTATCTAGACTCCTCCGCCAACTACGCTCCAAGAAACTGGAGTCGCTTCAGCACCTCGGGCAGTAGTGTCCAGTTTGCGGGGAGTGCCGGGATGTCGCAGCGGCTCGGCCGAGTTAAACAGCTAGCTGGTGTCTGATGCAATGCGAGCATGAGGACGGGGACGGGGCGAGGACGTAGACATGCTCGACTGCGCTGTCAGTGAGTGTGGAACGGAGTGCGGTGACCGGAGCAAGCGTACGGGAGCGGGGAGGCCTGGGTGGATGCGAGGATGACAAGCGTGTATCGAAGTCGTGAAGGCGTCGTGAATGAGTGTGGGGTATTGCGCACGGGTGGGATGCGGTATAGCACGTGGAGGAAAAGGGTGGGGATCGAGATGGGAGTGTGGGTGAGGGTGAGGATGAGGACGCGGCTGTGAATCAAGCGCGGCGTGCGTGGCCCCCTTACTTTTGAGGAAGCGATGAGCGGGTGCGTGTGAGGTCGAAAGCGAGAGCGGGAGCCGCATTAGACGCGAGAGTGAGCGAATGACGGGTAGATGAGCGTGTAGAGCGCCGTGTGTCGGCTCGGGAGCTGCAAGGGCCGTGCCGCTTCGGCCGCACCGTCGAGTCCTTCGAAGACGTCAAGTGTGCGAGGCGATCGATCAACGTATCCAACATCAGCAGCATAGAAGGATCAGCTGCGGTCCACCTGCGAACCACGAGTGCTCGAGAAGCTGTATCATGTCCCCGTCCGCCCTCCCACCGCCCTCCTCCCCCGACCACGACCTCCAACAGAAGACCCGTCATGCCGCGCCCCCCTCCGCCGCGCGCTGAGAAGCCTTCCACTCGCGCGTGATCTCGTGGTAGAGCTCGGGGGAGAGGTGGTGTGCGCGCTTGGGCGCGCCGGTCGCGGGGCAGTGGACGATGTCTTGGGCGAACGAACGTGAGCCCGGCCGGTTTACGCAGGGGAGGGAGGGAAGAGGATAAAGATGGAGGAGAGCGGGAAGAGGGAGAAGGAGAGGAGGAAGGGGAGAGGGAGAAGGAGAAAGAGCGCACCTTTTCGGTCCTTCGGCCCCTTCCCCGCCGACCGCATCGCCTTGCGCGAGTGCGAGACCTTCTTCTTCCTGTTGCCGCAGTACGATCAGCACCCCTCCCCACCCTCAATCTTCGAACATGTCCGACGAACGGGACGGCGCGCAAAATGCCTTCCCACAGGTCGCCGAGGAGCGAGGGCACGGGGAGCGTGAGAGTGGGGAGGGCGAGGCGGAGGGTGGGCAGAGGGAGGGAGAGGGCGAGGAGCGGGCGAGGGCGCAGGGTGCGGAAGGGGAGGGCGAGGGAGGCCATGCTGTGTATCGTATCAGGGGTTGTGAGGCAAAAACGAAGACAGCGAGAGAGTATGCGAATAGTTGGGATGTGGTGGGAGGCGAGAAGGCGCAGGGGAAGGCAAACCGCAGACTGAAGACCGGGGGTATTACAAGGATAGTCCGCGGACAAAACAAACAGACAGACAGACAGGCAGACAGTGGACATGCTGGCATGTGATTGCGCCTTGACTCGAGCTCCATCTCATCCTCCATCTCATCCTCAACCGCTCCTCCTCCTCAAATCCCTACATTTCTCTGTCTTTCTCTGTGTTCTACCCGAGCAGCCCTCATGGCGCTCCACCCCTCCCCCTCTCCCCCCCTCTGGCGCCGCTTCCTCTCGCGCCTCCTCCCCTCCAAGCGCACCCTCCCCTCCCTCCTCGCCGTCCTCTCCATCGCAGCATTCCTCACCTTCCACCTCGCGCTGCAATCCCCGCCCACGCATACGCCTACGCGCTCGAAGATCGGGTGGCAGAAGTGGGACGCCATCTGGCTGGAGGACGCGCAGGCGGGAGGGGAAGGAGAAGGGTTCTGGGAGGGGGGCAAGACGGTACCCGTTAACGGGTCGGAGGGGTTGGAGCATGGCCAGGGGGAGGAGGAGAATTTTGTTGAAGCACCGTGAGATTTTTGGGTCGGTGCTGCGAAGGCAAGGGAGGGGGAAGCTGATGGGTGGCTATGGGCAGATTGGACATCTGGAACCCCATCCTCCCGCACCGCACGCCGCTTACCGCAATAACGATCAAGTCGTGCCGCATCCCGCCTACGCCGTACTTTGATATATGCATGCCTGTGGGTGTTCCTCTCTCTCTCTCCTTTCTCCTTTACCCACCTCCTTTCGCCCCGCTCCTCCTTCCCTCCTCCTTCCGTTCCCCGTCCCATCCTCTTTCCGTTCCCTTGCCTCCGTTTCCTCCTTCTCTCCACAGCAGCGAACTCACTCACATTGGCTCGGGGACACAATAGAAAAGCACGCCCGCCGACGACGCCCGTCTCGGGAAGTGGGTGCGCGTCGGGGCAGACCTGAACATGCAGGGTGGGCTGGCGTGGCTTTATGCGTACTATCGCCGGTGCTTCTCTCTCCTCTCCTCTCCTCTCCCTCCTTCCGCTTTTCTTTTCCCTCCAGTTCCCACTCTCCCTCCTCCTCTCCATCTCCCACTCTCCGTCTTCCCCTTCCCCCTTCCCTTCTCCCTTTCTTGCTTCCCTTTTTTACCTGCGCGTCGTACGCACAGCAGACTGATAAGGAGTAAACCCCCGCCCAGTTCCCGCCGCTACGACGCCCCCCCCATCGTGGACCTCCGCATCGTGCTGGACGACGACAAGGAAGCGCTGGCGGGCCTGACGCCGAAGGAGGAATGGCACAAGGCTGGGGAGGGGTTGCGGACTGTGCGTTGGTCCTTCTCTCTCCCCTTCTTTTTTCCCGCATCGAGGTCGTTGTTGGCGGGGCAATTGGACTTGGGCTGACGCGCTGGGACGGGACGACCAGGGCCTGCGCCACTCCCCCCCGCCCGCATCGCTGTACTACCGCCTCGCGCCTTCCACTTCTTCCTCTACCTCTTCCTCCGACTACCCCGAGCCAGTACGTCGCGCTCTCTCCCTCTTCTATCTTCTCACTACCGCTGACCTCCCCATTTCTCTCCCCTCCCCCCTCCCCCCTTCTCGCCTCGCTCAGATAACCGAGCTCGACGTCCTCTACGGCCCCGGC
>JTLS01001113.1:0-10546 GCA_000826855.1 Basidioascus undulatus | reverse complement strand
GATTGGGCAAAAAGGGGCGCATGGGAAAAGAAGAAGGGAAACGGGGAAGGGGAAGAAAGGGGAAGGAGAGAACGGACCTTGTAGATCCCTGACCAATCGACAATCAGCGCGTTCGTGATCACCGTGTCGAGCGTCTCGGAGTCGGGGCGATCCGTCGCTTGGCCCATCCCCTCACGGAGGACTTTGCCTGCATTCACCCAGCCGTGCCACTATCAGCTCTCTATCCCGTTCGGAAATACTACACAGCAGGAAGGAGGAGGGGGAAGATATACCACCCCCGAACTGAGAAGGGGTACACGCGTGTCAGCGGAAGGAGGGAGCAAGAATGAAGGAGGGAAAAGCTCACCTTGCACTCGTCCCCATACACCGTCAGATCCTTCTCCACCTCGATCCACAGGCCCGTATCGCCCAGCCGGACCCGATCGCCCGTCGTGGGCCCGAACATGCTGACATACGTCTCCCTCAGTACCTCCGCTGTCCGCTCCGCCCCACATCAGCATCCCTGTCTACGCTCCCTCTCCCTCCGTCTCCCAGCACTCACTGCCCCCCATCCCCGGCTCCTCCGCCCCTTCCTCCTCCTTATGCGCGAACCCGTCCTTCGTAATGCGGTCGAGAATTGACGGCACCCGCGCGGGGTCGAACGATCCGGAGGAGAGGTTGTTCCCCCCCGAGATGATCCGCGCGCCCCCAATGTCGACGAGCGTGACGGTGAGGGTCGAGCCCGGCTCGAAACGGACTGCGGTGCCCGCGGGGATGTCGAGCCGCTTACCGTACGACCGCAGGCGGTCGAAGGAGAGGTGCGGGTTTGTTTCGAGGAACTGCGGGATGGGGTTAGGGGAAGGCGTGGCGGCGAGGGGGAGAGGGAGAACTGACATGGTAGTGCGACCCGACCTGACCGCCCCACCGAAGTCAGTTTATGAAAGTTAAGAGCGACATAGCGCACAGCACCTGCACCGGCCGGTCCCCCAAATTCGTCACCCGCAGTCTTACGCGGTGTCGTCCCTGGTTGATCAAGATCGGCGCGTCGGGGCGCGCGACGATTGCGCCTGGGCGGTTCTCGAGCGCGTACGCGTCGGGCGGGGGGAGCGGGAAGGTGCTGGGCTGGGGCAGCGGGAGGAACGAGCCGTAGAGGGCCAGGGAGAGGTCGCCGTCGTCGGAGGAGATGGGCTCGTGGACTGTTACGAGGAAGGTGCCGTCGGGCTGTTTGGGAGGGAGGGTTTCAGCGGGGAGCGGTGTGGGGAGAGGACAGGGGGGACGGACAAAGGTGCCTTCAACCTGATCCCCCGCGACCGCTCTCTTAGCGTTCTTTCCAAGGAAAGTGGGAGGAAACAAGCGATCGGCGCACCTGAATTTCATGCAGCAGCATCCCCACCTCCGGCCGCACATGCCTCCTCCCCAGAATCCCCTTCCCGCGATCCATCAGCTCCGAAACGGAGTGCCGGCCATCGCGGATGAGCTCCTGGAGGACGGTGCAGAGGAGCGCGACGGCCTCGGGGTGGTTGAGGACGAGGCCGCGGGCGAGGCGCTTCTGGGCGAGGGACCCGAGGGTGTGGAGCAGGAGCTTGGGCGACTCGCGCGGGGCGAGACGCATCCTGCACCGTACCTTTCAGCTTCATTGGGAATGTAGGGGTGTTCGGAGTGGCTTACTTAAAGTATGATGTTGGGAGGGGTGTGCGAGGAGGAGTAGGAGTTGAGGATGAGAGTGCGGGGGAGTTATCAAGTCGTTATCTGCCCCTGCGACGGCGATAGGCCCGTCGTTGCCGGACGTCTTCTTGGCTAAGTCGTCAGCTTCATCCCCTCGAAGGTTCAACAGTATGTAGTGACCATGCGCAGATCTTTATTCTCCATTCACCGTGGACAGCGCTTCCAAGACGTTTCCGTGAAGCTGCCATTTAACAGACAAGTGCAAAAGAAAAATGGCAGCGTGGAACCTGCGCCAACACGACGCGTCCCTGTTTCGTCTGCTCGAAGCTCTCATTTCAACTTTACTGCTCTCCTCACCTTGACCGCTTAACTCCCGCACTTCTCAATGGAGCAAGACCCGCTCGCCCCATCGACCAGCTCCGAACACTGGACAATGTCCGTCCTCCCATCCCATTCCACCGTCTTCCCTTTAACCTCACACTTTTCTCCCCTCCAGACCCTCTTCTCCGAGGGAAACACTCTTGACCCTCGCGCAGTCCAACAAAGGGCTTGAGCGCGCCCCCGACTCGGCGCTGCTGCACTCTAATGCCGCCGCCGCGCAGTGCAAGCTCCCCTGGTGGGCGGACGCGGAGCGCAGCGCGCGGAGGGCGCTGGAGGTGCGTGTGTACTTTTTAGTGTGTGCTGTTATGGAGAGGGAGAGATACTGATATGTGAGACTTGTAGATTGCCCCTGTTTGGGCGAGGGCGTGGGCGAAGCTTGCGTTGCGCAGGAAGGCCTGCAGATGTATGTGCACGCCGTCGAGTCGTGTGCGTCCGTTTCCTTCCCCTTCCACCCTGCCTGAGCTTGCATAACTCGGAAGTGATTCCAACCGCAGGGGACCGCGCCGCCTCCCTCGAGCTCTCCGACGCCCGGCGCGAAGGTGCCTTCCCCCTCCCTCCCCTTCCCTCCGTCCTCCAGTCGCTCACCCCGTCCCCCCCTCCGCAGAGTGCTCCCGCTCCTCCCGCCTAATACACAAGATCGGCGCTCGCTGAGCTGCGCCTCTAGCAGCGGCACATCGAGGTGGCACAGCACCGCGACGTCCTCCTCTCGCCGGGGGAGCACGTCCGGCCCACGTCGGCGGTCGCGCGGCTGGCGCGCGCGCGCGCTGAGATGGCGCCTGCGCTGGAGGTGCGTTGCGGCTTCTGCGGGCGTGCGGGGAGGAGGATTCTTAGAGTACGTGGCGCGTGGACAGAAACTGTGCGGCGCGCAGGTCAGGGCGGGGGATCTGCAGAGCTTCAACGCGGGGACGGAACTCATCTCGGACTTGTGCGAGGGTGTCTTGATTGTGCGTCTTCCTGCCTCTCTTCCTGCCTTCCATCCATCCCCACTCAGTTCCGCTGCAGGACCCCAGCGCGCTCCCCCCGACATCCAGCAATGTTCAAGTCCGACACGCTCGAGCGGCTCGGTGCGCTTTCCACCCCGTTTTCTCCTGGCCTCCCCTCCGCTCAGTCCCCAGCCCCAACAGAATCGCAAATAAACTACGAGCGCGCCCTCTACGGCCGCTCCCCGCGCATGCCTCAGCAGAGCGGATCGTCGACCTCCTTGATGCGCGGGGGTCCACCGAAGGTTGGAAGCAGTGCGTCCTCCCCCACCCACCGCACCATGACCCCCTCAAGTACGATGTGTGTGGGTGGATGAGGACAAGAAGGACGGCTGGCCTGGCACCCGCTCCGCACTGCGGTTCACCGTCCGCGCGTGCATTCCCCAGGGCGTGCTGCAGCAGGGAGTGTATGACCTGCCGGGGGAGGCAGCGGCGAGCTATCGGAAATGGGTGGGCTTTCTCCTTCTTTCTCAGCACTTCCTCATGCTTATTCAATGTACTTGATGGGGGTGAAGCTCTCATCTCTCTCACCAGCCTCCCACACTGGATACTCTACTCAGTCCCGCTACGGCCTCCCCCCGAACGTGCCGGACAAAGTGATCGACGACCCGCCTTTGTACGTGGCGTTCGGGGACGCGCCCACGGCCGAGGTGCACGTCGAGCTCGCGTGCCTGTACCGGCGGACTGCGCACGCCGTCGTCCCCACTGGGAGGGACGAGGACGTCGTCCCAGCGTGGTGGATGGCCGCGGAGCAGCTGGGAGAGGCCGCGCGGTTGATGAAGATGGACGAGCCGCTCAGAAGGGACTGCCTGTTTGCGAGGTTCTACCTGTGCGTTCCCCTCCGCTCCGCTCCTCCCCTTCCCTTGTCCCCTTTCAACTCACTCCCCCCTCCCCCCAATCAGCGCCCTCCTCGACGCCTTCCGCGCGGCCTCGCAGTCCCTCCAGTGTTGCAACCTCCAGTTCGGGGGCACGCCGTAGCTCGACCGCGCGCCGTACTGGTCCGCAGACGACTTTCTCTACGTCGCGGATAGGGACAAGCTGCTCGTCGCGCTGCTGGCCGAGGGAGGGGGACGGTGGACAAGGGAGAGCGTGCTGGCGCCTATCAGAGTGGAGGAAAGGGGAGAGGGACAGAAGGAAGGGGGATGGGAAAGGGTCCGCGTGGATCGGGAGTACGGGGGGGAGGAGAATGGGAGGCATCTGGTCTTCTCAGATCGACGCCGATGAGGCGGAGTGGCAGAACCCGCAGCGAGTGTCTTCTTCTCATATCTAATGTTTTAGCTGTTCGTGTGGTATGCGGACGTTTGATCATTTGAAGTCATCTTTGCGGGTCTGCACTGCAAACACGAAACCGCGGGGCTTGGTCGCCTTTTTGCGCCGATACTTTTGGTACCGCCGAGGGCGTTGAAAGTAAGAAGATTGTGAACATACAGCTCAGCCGAAGACGCTCGGTCTCAATAGGGCGCACAATCTCAGCGGCCTGAATTTACCGACCAGCACGCAGCGCTCGGCGTACTGACCGCGCCTGCAGTCGCCCGCGCTGTTCTCCGCCAACCGTCATCTACCTCACAGCCTTTGGACTGACCCTCGCTTCGAACATGGCTTCCGTGATACTGACTCGAGGCTAGCAACTCGTTTCGCATGCCGTCCATTTTTCGATCATCCCGCTGACCGCGCAGCCGGTGGCAGGCCTGCGTGCGGCGGCGCTTGCTGGCAAGCGCGCCTTCTCTTCGTCCCAAAGGTGGCTCAAGCCCATCGACCTCGCTTTCGAGCACTATCCTGCTCCCTCAGGAGCAAATAAGGACGGCTCAATTGTGATCTGCCATGGGTTGTTGTGCGCCTCGTCTCACGAGACTCAGCACTCCGTCGCCGCTATACCTGACCCGGTTTACGGATCCACAGCGGCTCCAAGCAGAACTGGCGCTCGCTTGCCAAGACGATGGCGAAGAACACCCACAAGGACGTCTATGCTGTTGTGAGTGCGCGAAGAGCGAGTCGTGTAAGCGTTCACCGATGACTTGACGTGGTCACCGGAGGCAGGATCTTCGGAACCACGGCACGTCGCCGCACGTCGAGCCGCACGACTATCCATCCATGGCGTCCGACCTTTCTCATTTCATGCGCTCGAACTCCCTCGACAACGTCTCTCTTATCGGACACTCTATGTACGTGGAACACCTGTGTTCCTCTCAAAGCGAACACTGACTCAACCTCGCGCGACAGGGGCGGCAAGGCCGTCATGGCCTTCGCATTATCGTCAGACGCCGAGCTTCTTCGCCACCTCATCGTCGTCGACATTGCGCCTGGGGTCGGAAAAATCTCGCCCGAGTTTGCGTCCTATGTTGACGGGATGAAGGAAGTCGAGGTGGCGCGCGTCACGTCCAAGCGAGACGCCGACGATATTCTGCAGAAGTATGAGCCTGTACGTGTCATCCAAACTCATATTGATCCCTGGTGAACGCATATCTGATCGGCGATTCCACAGGCGCTGCCGATCCGGCAATTCCTCCTCACGAACCTCGAGCGTCCCGACCCCGAGAAGCCCTACAAGTTCCGGATCCCGCTCGAGCTGCTCGGCCGCGCCGTGCCTGCCATTGGAGACTTCCCTCACGCGCCAGGGGACGGCGCGAAGTGGGAGGGCCCGACGCTGTTCATCAAGGGCGAGAAGAGCAAGTAAGTCGCCGCGAGTCTGGCAGACGGCCCACCTCGCATACGCCTGAGGAAGCTCATGAACGCGTGTGGCGTGCGGTGACAGGTACATCAATAGCAAGAACATCCCGATCGCGGAGGAGTTCTTCCCGAACATGAAGCTCGAGAAGCTTGGAACCGGACATTGGGGTGCGTCTTCCAAGACGCGTGCGGTAAGAAAACGCTGACTGGTCGCCTGTCTGGTAGTGCAATCCGAGAAGTTCGTCCCTTTGAAGGAGATATATCTTTCTGAAAACATCTGATTATTCTTTCCCCGCAGACCCGCTGAATTCCTGCATCTTGTGACCGACTTCGTGAAGAACCAGATGGCGACTTAGCTGTCCGGGGGGACCGCGTTGCGGAGGAAGGGCTCATCGAGCATTGTTTCGGAAAGCACGCTCAATATGCCGGAGTACATACGGGCAATCTGCATGGCTTGGATCGCAGCTTGCTGTGTCTGTGCTGATATATTACTCGACATCCGACCTGGAACTCGAACATGCCCCATTCCCTCTTCGGCTTGCTCTATGCAGAGTCGAGCCCTGTGCCCACCGACAGACTTCCGCCCTGCGCTATGCGAGCATGAGCGCAGAAGGTAGTAGCAAGGCCGCTCTGCGTGATTGCTCTGCGTGGCGCGTCGCGCGCTGGAAGAGCCGTGCTCAACCCCTGCAGCCCCATCTCCTCAGCCTTCGCACACACAACGCCCAGCAGCTGCACGAGGAAAGAAATCACCCAATGTATCCTCCCAATCCCAATATCACCGGTCCTCCTTAATCGTCCCTTCGCATATTAACCTTCCCCCTCCCCTTCTTGACCTCCTGCCTCCTCCCCTTGTCCTCCCTCTGCCGCTCCTTGTCCGCCCTCGCGAGCGCCTCCACGCGCCGACGCTGCTCGGGGCTCGTCTCGCCTACGAGCGGTGCACGCGCGACCTCGAGCAGGTGCGCATGCAGGTTCTGCATGGCTGTGCGGAGATTCATTGGCTGGGAGCGCGTCATGGAAGACGAGATGAGGAGCGAGTGCGTGTTCTTTGTGTAGTACGGCTGTTGATCGTGCGCCGCGTTAGCATGAACGAAAACTCTTGATTGCAAAAAGGTTCCCAGAGAGCCAACACACGCTGTTACGAAGACCGTCCATCATATAGCCCGGGAGCCAGCTCTTTGCTTTCGCCAGATCGAGCCGCACGTTCGCCTTGGTACTCGCTGTCCGCGCCAGCTTGGACGAGCTTAGTGTGAGGTCGGTCCAGGTTGGAGTGAGTCCAACGCACTTTTGTTAACATGCTGCCCCCCAGCGCCCGAGCTGCGCGAGAACGAGACGTCCAGGTCGCGCTCGGGGATGTGCTCGACCGTGAACGCGTTCGTCCACGCTCGCGCAGAAGCGTGGTCTGCTGGCGTTTCCAGCGCTGGAGGGGGAAGCGGTGGAAGAGGAGGAAGTGTGCTTGATAATCGCCGAAATGCAGTCGAAAGGAGCAACGCATGTCGTGGTCTGTGGAAAAGGTGGACGAGCATCGCGAGAAGACGAGGTGGGCGGAACAGATCATGCTGCGTCTTATAGCGAAGTTCATCGAGCGCGTCTTCCTCGCCCAGCGTGCGTCGTACAAGTTAACATTTATATTTCCACCTAACTTGCTTTGAGAAGCTCTTGCTGGGAGACTAAACTCCAGGCCACTTGCTCGTCTCTTTCAACAACGCGAGGCAGCACCCCGGTAGACACTCCACCCGTCCAGTCCCTCAGCCTTGCCCGCAACAGCGCGCGCACAAGCGCACGGCATCGCAAAGCAGGACCATGAGAACGGCGAGCATTGTGTCTAGAAGGGGCTTCTATAATAACATGAGGGCGTGACATGACGTGAATGGTCTAGCACTGCGAGAAGTGGTAATGTGAAAGCTTTTAAACGATACACCATGCCCGGCGCGGATAACGACGCCGAGGCACATGAAAGGGAATAACGGGTAACGGAGGAGCAAAGCACAAGAAGGGCGCGGGAAAACGAGAGAGCAAGCAAAGCATCGCGAGCGACCGGTAGAGGGCCGCTTACCAGCGCGAGCCGCCGCCGCCGTAGCCACCCCCTGCAAGGAACGATAGAACAGGTCAGCATCGTGCGCCAAGCGACGTCAATAGACGTCAAGATGTACCGCCGCCACGGCTGCCGTAGCCGCTGTCACCACCGCCGTAACCGTACGAGCCTCCGCCGTAGCCTGCTCAAGAGCGAGGTTCGCGAGCTAAACACGAGAGTCGGGGAAACTGGACAAAATACGCACTGCCACCGCCCCCGCCACCGCCACCACCGTATCCACGGCCACCACCACGGCCACCGCCGCCGCCGAAGGACGCTGGGGATGCGGCATGTCAGCGCTGTGAGGCAGGAAGATAGACAAGCACGCCGAACATACCCATCTGCTCCAGCTCAGGGGGAATCTCCTGGTTCGCCTCGCGCAGAATCTTGACGAGGTCGCGCGCGTTCTTGGAGTTCTCGGTGGTGAAGAAGGTGTAGCTAGGAAGAGGGTGGACGTTTCAGAGCCAAAGGACCAAGAGGGCAGCTATTGAACTCGCGGGTACGCACCTAGTACCCTTGGTACCCGCACGACCGGTGCGGCCGATACGGTGAATGTAGTCCTCAACGTTGTTCGAGAAGTCCTGCACGACACCCCCAACGCGTCAGAATCGCCCTCAGAGCGAGAACACACATGAAGTGGCAACATACGTAGTTGATGACGTAGCGGATGTCCTGCACGACATCGGATCCCAGGTCAGAAGCGCCCGAGCGAGCACACAAGTGAAATGGCAACATACCTTGACATCTGTTGAAAGTCGTGAGGGTGGGAGAAGGGCACGACGAAGGCGGACGACAAGCGAGTCACGGGAGGAAGGGCGGTGAGGGGAGAAGAGGGGAGAGAAAAGAAGCGAGCGACCGCTTGTCAGTAGGCGCTCAAGGGATACACGACGGCGAGGAGGAGGTATAAACAGAGGCCGACGGCACATCAACCGGCTGCACCTTTAGGCCTGCGCCCGTGCCACTACGCTCGAGAATGAATCAAGCTGCACAGAGCGGCCCGCTGCGAGAGCGGCAGGCACGGTGCAGGCGCAGCGCCGACGCGGGAGGTTGCGCGGCGATCGGTGTTGGGCGTGTCGAGCTCCGGCCAAGCCGAACGACGGGCAAGCACCCGCGTCGACGCTGGACCAGACCGAGACCCACCGCCGCCCGACCCAGCCGGTGCGAGACCGGCAGGCGGACGGGGCACCGAAGACCTGTTGCGGCGCAAGAGCTCCGCGTCCAGGAGAGCCTGTCGCTGCTGTGCGCGTGCCAAGGGGATGCGGCGCACTCGACGGAAATAAACGGGCAGAAGGAAAATGAAAGGCGCGCTTTGGACAAAGAAGGTCCGCCGACGCAAGGGGGAAGAAGAAAGGGGAGAAAGTGTCGGGGATGGAAGGAAAGCATACCGAGACCACGAGAGGCGACGTCAGTCGCAAGCATCTGTACGTCGGCCAGGGTGAGCGGAGCCGTAATACGGGGAGACGCGGAAGCAAACGCACGATAGGAGAACGGCCGCTCTTGAACTCGCCCAGCACCCAGTCACGCTCCTGCTGCTGCTTGTCACCGTGGATCGCGAGGGCGGGCCAGCCATCCTGGCGGAGGTACTTCGTGAGGTCGTCCGCGGTACGCTCTGCGGGCGGCACACCTGATCAGCACGGCCAGAATACCCGAAGTACCGATGTGACGTACTGGTGCCGACGAAGATGAGAACCTTCGCGTTCTCCTGCGAGATCTGGTCGAGGTGCTTGATGAGGCGGCCGCGCTTCTCGAAGTCGGTCACGACCTCGATGATCTGCTTGACGTTGTGGTTGGCGGACAACTCGAGCGAACCGATGTTGACCTGGATGAAGTCGTGCAAAAAGTCGTGCGCGAGGCGCTGGACCTCCCTCGGCCAGGTAGCGGAGAACTGCAGGTCCGAAGCAGATTGGTTCAGCAACAGTCGCGCCGTGAAGAGGACCGCAAGGTGGACGCACCATGAGAGTCTGACGGTCAGGACGGATCTGCTCGACGATCTTGCGGATCTGGGGCTCGAAACCCATGTCGAGCATGCGGTCGGCCTCGTCCATGACGAGGTAGGTGACGCGGCGAAGGTTGGTCTTGCCGGACTCAAGCATGTCGATCAGACGACCGGGGGTAGCGATGACGATCTCGGCGCCGCGCTGGAGGTCGCGGATCTGGCCGCCCTTCGGCACACCGCCGTAGACGCAGGTGTTGCGGATGCGCGACGACCGGCCGAACTTGGTGCACTCGGCCTGAATCTGGACGGCGAGCTCACGCGTCGGCGCGAGAATGAGCGCGATCGGACCGTCGCCGGGCGTGAGGAGGGGCTGGGCGTTGATGTGGACCATGGCGGGGAGGGCGAAGGAGATGGTCTTGCCGGAACCGGTCTCGGCGATTGCGACGACGTCGCGACCGCTGAGCGCCATCGGCCAGGCCTGGCACTGAATCGGCGTCGGCGCGGCGAAGCCCATCGTCTTGATCTCGGACAGGATGTAGTCGGGGAAGCCGGCCTCGTCAAAGGACGTAATCGGCTTGGGGACGCCGGTGCCGGTGATGGTCATGTCCTTCGACTTGCGGTATTCCTCGATCTCGCGATCAGAGCGCTGAGAAACACGCTTGTCTTCGATGTAGAAGTTCTTCTCCTGTAACCCCAAGCATGATCGTCAGGGGATCCCTCCGAGGGAAGTAGCAGAGCGGAATGAGTAAGACGCACGAAGCGGGTGAGAGTCTGGGAGCTCCAGTTGGGCTTGCTGAGGCCGCCACCGAGGTTGCCCATGCGGTCGCCGCCGTAGCCGCCGCCGCCGCCGCCGCTGCCGCCGTACGA
>JTLS01001112.1:0-10555 GCA_000826855.1 Basidioascus undulatus | reverse complement strand
ACCCTCCTCTCTTCCCAGCCTGATCTCACCCCCACCCCCACCACAGTCCTCTCCGACGGCTCCACCGACTTCCTCACCTACGCAACCGGGCGGCGCGGTCTGCGCTCCGTGCACGGGCACATCCACACCAAGCCGAGGCACGACCTGTTCCAGAGCATCTACGAGCTCGCCTACGCGCTCGTCGACTTCTCGTTCGAGTCCCGCGACTGCGTCACCCTCGACTTCACCCTCGCGCCGTGCGTCCGCCCCGAGGCAGGCGCGGAGTTCGTCTGGGCCCTTGCAAGGAAGAGCGGGATGGCTAAGCTCAGGAAGAGCCGGTGGGACCTGGTGCGTTCCCTCTCCCCTCTCCCCCCTCCCTCCTCCCTTCCTTCCTTTTTTGCTCGAGGTTCGACATTGACGGGCCCCGCCCCAGACTTTCACCAAAGTCCTCCCCGACACCACCCTCCTCCCTGCCTCCGAGTTCTCGACGATGTCCGAGCTCCCCTCAGTGAACGACGAGCTCCTCAAGGGCCAATCCGTGGGGATCGTGCAGGCGCTCTCGGACGCGGACGCCGCGCGCTGGCTCAACTACCTCATCATCACCGACCAGCCGACCGAGCGCCCGTCCAAGGGGCCCCTCGCGCCCGCGGACAAGTCCAGGCACTTGATTGTCAACCTTATCTTGCCCTCGGGTAACCCCAGCGTTGTCGCACCCGTCGTCGACCTCGCGTTCAACCTCGTTGACGTGCTTCACAAGGGGTTGCCGGTCGCGCCTGACGTGCGTCTTCACCTTCTCCCCTCCTCCCCTCCTTTCTTCCATCTCCTCTACGTCTCTGACCCAACCCGCCCCCCAGACCCTCCGCAAGCTCCGCAAAACCCGCACCGAGCTCGACGTCGAGCTCCAGAAGGAGTACGAGAATGCGCAGAAGGAGGATAAGGAGGCTGACGTGCGTCTTTGGGCCCCTCCTGCCTCCCCTTCCCTTCCCCTTTCCTTTCCGACCTCCTTCACTCACTCCTCCCTCCCTCCCTCCCTTCAGGCCCCCGAGGACAAGCGCCGTGCGCAGAAGCGTGCGCTCGAGGAGGCCAAGCTCGCGCGCATGACGCCGGAGCAACGGCGCAAGGTGCGTCTTCCTCCCTTCACCACACCGGGTTTTTGTTTTTGGTTTGGATGCTTATGGCGGTGCGGGCTCGACTGGATAGCATGAGGAGAAGGAGCGCGCGCGCGCGCTCAGGAAGCAGCAGAGCAAGATGACTAAGAGGCGGTGAATGGGCTATGGGCTGTGTGGGACGGGGTGGGAAGGTCTTCAGAGAGGGAAAGGGGGGAGGGAAGAGGTATACCAACAAAATCATAACGGATTTCTTGTTTCGCAGTGTAATGTGCGGTCCTAGATTGCCTGTCCGGCAGACGGACGCTCCTTCGAGCTCAGGCAATGTCGCCTTCCTTGCTCTCGGTCGGATCTGTGAAACTGGCAAGTCCTAGAACGGAGACCGGTTCAAGAACGGCACATCTGGCTAGAAGGTAACCGCTATGGTTCAGCACTATCACCGTTTCCCAGCGTACACCTCACGCACCTACCATCCCATCCTCGTCCACCTTCGAGCTTAATGTCCATCAAGGTCTAATCGAGGTACTGGTCGTGTGCACTCCGCCTGACACTGCGCGGCCGGAGCTCACGATGCGGCTAAGCCGTGTGGCCTCGACTGCCGCTTTCGGGGGTGACCGTATATAGACAGTGGAAGTACGCAGACTCGCCAACCCACACGCACACACCGCAATATGCAAGTGGCGGAGTCGAGGTGACGCTAGAGAGGGTGGGCCCAGTAGGTTGTGTCTGCCGCAGGTCCTGTACTTGACAACGTGTGTTCAGGCTCGTTTTTGATGCGTTTTGCTCTATAGACAATATTTGTTGATCGACAAAGGGATGATCACCCTAGTTGGGGCCTTTTGAAGACAGCTCGACCGCCCAAGTGTGGGAGCTGGTCTGGAACAAGAAAACAACGCCGCATTGTTATCCGTTCCCTCTCACTTTTCCTGAGTCTAATACTTGTATAATTTTGCGTTAACGTCTCCGGGAAGGTGGCTCTAAAAGAGGGCAGGCCACAACGGTGGGGCAGCGCACATTGGTTGGGGACAGCACTGCGGTGCCAGCGTCCTTTTCAGCGAAGAGCAGCTGTAACACCAGTCCCATACATAAAACTTCCATTTTTATTCGTAGACCGGCAGTACGTAGAGATGCTAATCCGTTTCCGCTTGCTTCCGCTGAAACCAAGTTCCCGGGCGCTTCGACCTTGCTCGGACGACGGTCGAAGACGAGTCGGTATACGCTTTGCAGGTGAAATCGCCCTTTTTCTCTCATCAACCTGCCCGGAGAAGCTCAATTTCTTCTCTACAACACAGGTCGTGACCCAAGTCAACTTCGGGCCCATGGAGTCGAAGCGCTACTTTGCAACAGCCGCCCCTCGTAGGCGACGGACGGTCCTGGGGCAGTTCAAAGGAATGACCCAGGACGAGGTGATCAACCTTGGACTGAAGAAGGCTCAACACGTACAAGAATTTCAAGAGCCAGCGGGAGAACAGATTCTACGAGTTCAACGTCGATGTCAAGGCCAAACCGCCACTATTGGCGCGCGGACGTCGCGAGGCTGGCGTGGAAACATTGATCTGTGAGCTGGGGCGGAGGCCTGAAGTCTGAGAGACTCCGGTAGGTATCTGGAGGGCGGTTTGGCGGGGCTTGGGATTTGAAGTTAATGATATCTTATGCACAACGAAGGTCTGGACGGAGAGAAGTGAGCGACACCGAAATGACTGACTCTGACTTGTGAAGTAGCAGTGTTGTGGATGCACTGACGGGTTATGAAATCTATGTATGCCAGAATCAGTCAGGGAATTATTAAAATTGAGAAGCATTGGCCTTCTTCTCTTGGCTGTGTTGCGGCTGAGAACATCCTCTGCAACCCTATCCAGCACTTGTCGGCTTATCTGCATACTTTTGCAGTTTATCTCCTTAGAGTTTTTGAAGCAGTAAATATGATACTTGACTGGGAAGACTCCCCTACCACATCATGCAAAGTTTTTCAGTCAGACGGTGCAAAGCCACGGGTTTAAGCGTGCCAACGCACCACAACGTGCGTGAGTAATCCATTGCAACGTGCCCTTGGCAAACCTGCACCCAACATCCTTCTTTATAGTAAAAACTATGAGACTCGCAAGGAATAGTGGCACTGCCAGAGCGTGAATGTTCTATCAGTCCCATAAGCAGCAGGACTGTCACTTTGACATCTCAGCACAACTGGCGTGGATGCGGCACATTCAAGATAGCGAATGCCATGAACAAAAAAAAAACTCTTGATGTACGTGCTCGATAGGTGGGAGAATATGACGGTAACGCTGCGTACATGCTAAAAGGCACAGTCAGTGCAACACTGCCGATTCGAAGACCCACCCAAGCATGGGTTGATACACTGGTGATACGATAACAACCGCGGACTAAACGAGTAGAAGTCTTTAGCCTTTATGTTTGTGTGTGATACACATTTTATGCGTCGGTGGGTGTGCCTGCCCAACGGCAAGTTCATGCCTAAAAGGAGATGGCGAGGAACAGCGGATAAGAAGCATGAGATCCGCCGATACATGTAATACACATCGTCCATCCTCTCCAAATTGAGGCACACAATGCTCTTCACTCCTGCGCATGCGAAAAATTTCTTGCGACAAGGGTCGAAACGGCGGTCGAGGTTCAGGGCGCTGCCGCACAGACGCCAACTGGGCGCGAAGCTGGGGCCTCCACACCCTGAGTTCTTCACCTTCAACATAAAGTTGGAGCAAAAATCACCAATGGTATTTCAGCAAATCCGATACAAATCCAACAGAGTGAACAGACGACAGTACTTTGGTCAAATTCGACCGACGTGACGGCCTGGTGACAGGGAGGATTAATCCCCATATTACCCTTGTCGGGCGTGTCGACAGTCCATCAAGGCTCGGCCCCTTTCTCCCTGAGCCCCACTTTTCGCTCATATCGCACAAACCCCTTTTTTTTCTGGTCAAAACTACAAAAAGGACCGGGCGCCCAACTGAATTCAGCATCTTGTCCGCATCCTCGGGACTCTCGCGCTCGCGTCTGCTCAAACCCGTCGCTTAGGGCAACGCACCGACATCAGAGTGAAGGGAGCAAGCACGCAGCCTAAACCCTCTTCGCTTCCCTCGAGCACGACCTGAAGTCGAGTACAAGTCACGCCCACCGAGAACTTGTGCCCCTCAGCGCTTCACCGTCGTCTCTCGTCTATCTCCCCACCTCCTCGTCGACACCCGACCACCTCCAGACGGCGTTTCAACCAGCACCGACTTCACTGTCTTTACAGGCCTTTGCAACACTTTTACTGAAGTGTATCCACCTCTCTCTTCTCTCATCCACGGTCAGCGCCTCTCCTACGCAGCACCATGCCTTTCTCTGGCGCCGCCGACCCTCTGGAGAGGCTCGCAGAGACTCGGTACGTTGCATCGCTGGTCGCCCGGGCGCTTGCAAGACTCGCTCACCCAGGCTATGCTTGAGCAGCGACGCTCAACTCGGACCATACCTCACGGGCTGCGTGGTCCAGCAGCTGATGCAGGGAATTCTCATGGTCCAGATCTGGGATTATTACCGAAGTGAGTGTGCACGTTTGGATTCGGCTGTTGCTGGTGCCGGAGAGACTTACTGGTGGCGGGAATGGCAGTGTTTCCGCATGACTCCTTATGGAACAAGGGGCTGGTGGCATTCCTCATGTTTGCGGGTATCTGGCAAGCGGTGAGCAATACTCTGCTCTCGGATTGGGGTGAATTCTGATCTGGTTCATGCGTAGGCGTGTTGCTTGGAGATGCTGTGTGAGTGTGGACTGAAGTTTCGAACGACGGATGGCTCTGAGCTTACGGAAAATGCACAGACTCAACGTTCGTAATTGGATACGGCGATCTTGTCGCTTACGACAACACGCACTTCACCTGGTGGAGCGAGTGTGCCTTCACAAGTTTCGTCGCCTGCGCTTGCCAAGTATGTTTTCGCTCTTCTCCGCGCTGACAAGAATGATGAAGCAACGACTGACTGTGCTCTCGCTCAGTCCTTTTTCCTTCACCGTGCATACACCGCAACACGATCCAAGATACTTGTCTTGGTCACCAGTGTTTCCATGATCACGGTTCGTTTCGCAATTTCAACCATCCAGTACAGCATGGCAACTGACAGTCGGCATTCAGTCGCTTGGGGCTGGTATTGCGTGCGTGAATAGAATGTTAGAGCTAGTATAATACAGATCAGAGCGCTAATCCCCCCTTTCTTTCCCCCTTCCCCTTGACGCGCCCACGGCACTGCAGGACCTCAGTCGGGATCGGCCACACCGTTCTCTTCACTCGCGTCAACGACCGTGTTGTGCAGATTCCTGCTGCCGTGTGGTTCGTTTCGTCGGCGTTTACCGATGTTCTCATCTCGGCATACCTTGTGAGTCCTGGCCAGTGACTTCGAGATCGAAGGCTGCTCATGACGATCTAACGTGAATGTCGCATGCAGGTGTTCTTCGTCAGGCGCTCCGCGACTGGTCTCAACAAGTCCACCGATGAGGTGGTCAGTTCCATCATGAGGGTATGTGGCTTTTTTCGCTCGATGTCAGCTTTAAGAGCTTACACATCGCTTCGTCCAGCTCACCATGGAGACCGGTTCCCTCACCACCATCCACGTCGTGCTCAACCTTGTGCGGTTTATTGTGGGGGCATGCTCCGGTGCTCACAGACTAACTGAGCATATCCTTCGCAGCTTATCTATTTCCTCATCCAAAACAACTCGGCCTACATCTCCTTCCAGCGTGAGTCTTTCTGCCCACAACCCGCGGCGCAGTCCACACTTCTGACCTCGATTGAGATTCAAGTTACCATGGGCAAGGTACATTTCCAAAGCTTTAAGCGACAGAGGTTGACGCGCTGACTCGCTCCGCTGCCTACCAGATCTACAGCCATTCCGTGCTGGTCACTCTCATCGCCCGTGTCGACCTCCGTGCCATTCTCGCCACGGCCAAGAGCATGGCTCCTTCGCAGTCCGCCGAAAAGCGCAGCGGGATGCGCCAAGGTGGCGTACGTTTGCTTCCTCCGGTGAATTGTTGTCCATTGTACCCGTGTATACTGATCGACAAGCAATATCGTGTGGCGCCTTGCAGGAGACGTTCCAGCTCACTCGCACTGTGAGTTCTTGTCCTTTGCCGCGCTTCACCGTTGTGCCAACGCTGGGGATCCGTTATCCAGCATATCAACGTCGAGACCCACGTTGTCGAGAACATCGAAGAGAGCGACCCCAAGGTGGCCGTCGCGCCATTCGAATACAACGGACAGGCCCCGCACATCTACGTCGGCGAGCACAAGTCCGAGTCTGCGAGCGACTCCAAGTCCAGCTTCGAGCACTACGACCACTCGTCCACGGCCGAGCTCCGCAAGGACCAGGGGGCCCCCGCCTCGCACTGATACCTAGTTTCAAGAATGCATGCCCTTCTTTCCGTTTCGCGACTGTCTTCCTGGCTCTGTTCTGTATCTCCCCTTTGTATTGGATTGGTCGACCTTTTCGAGAGCTTGTAAGATGCATAATGTGAAACGGATGTGTTGGAAAGCCAGACAAGCATGAGATGTCAGGAGCACGATGGCCGCAGACCATTCTCAGCAGGGCGCAGCCACCGCAGCGGCTTTGGTCTTGCAAGCTCGCCGACCAGCTTCCGCTCGCTCCAGTCAACTGGAAATCCCTAGAGCTCTGGAATCACAACTATCATTGGTATGTTCTGCTGCTGTTCAAGTTGTTCAAGTTACAGCCGGTTCAATACGTCCAGTCATCACGTGCGACGAGTGGCATCTTTCGCGACTTTCGCGACTTCGACCTTCCAGCGCCCATTCTTTCCTACACGTTGTCCTTCTTGCATCTCCACCATCACCCCAACCAAGTAGTCCAGATATGGCTGTAGACACTGCTCCGCCCACCGCCAGCACGCTCCAAGCCAAGCGGCCGCTATACTGAGTCCGCGCCAAACGCGGCTAAGAAAGCTAAGCTCGATATCGTCGAGCCTGTTCCTGCTCCTGCTCCGGCTACGGTTGTTGGGGAGCCTGAAGATGAGGGGGAGGACGAGGAGGACGAGGAGGACGAGGAGGAGCTGGATCCGGAAGTCCGGGTGCGGAAGGCGGCTTCCAATCTCCAGCATCTGTAAAGACCTCCATACTGACTTCTACCGAGACCATAGGAACGCCTCAACTCGATCTCAACCGCGTCCGCTACCTCTCAAAATCGTACCTCAAGGACGTGATGAAGGCCTTCCCCGGTGAGTACTACGGCAGCCGGACGGCGACGAACCTGGCGATGACGGCAGGGATCGTCGCGCACTGCGAGGAGGCGCGCAGCGGGGGGACCTCGTCGAGGAGGAGCGGGTGGTTGGGTGGGCTTATCGGACGTGCTACCAGCTGAGGAGACTCGGAAGAGGAGGAGATGGGGAGGAGGACGAGGGAACGCAGGGTGGACTGGCTGGAATGGCTTGGATGTGTAGCGGGTACGACTACGAACTGCCGTGATGCCTGAGTACCGATGGCCCACGCATTATTAAAGATTAGGCTTTTGGGTACTTCCAAACATTTGAGCCCGAACGTGACTTTTCCATCTCTCGATCGCAGGTGTGTTTCCTTCGCAGGTAGTAACTGAAAGTGGCGCCCGGCGTCTTCCTCGCATGCACTGTCTGTGTCACTTTCAGGTCTCAAGCTCCCCAAATCCTTTTGCAACCAGTTAACAGCACACCGAGCCTCCCAGCCACGCAGAATGGTAGTAGGAGTAGGCTAGTGAGGCGACCGAAACTGCATCATCCCGCCCGCCTCCTTCCCTTCCGCGAGAGCATGCGCGGGGCCAACCGTTTCCTTCTATCACCCAGGCTTGTGGTCTTTACTTCTAAAATTAATTTCTGTGTTTGCTGGTTGACTCAGTGCCATCGCGGAGCTTCGCAGGCGGCAGTAGCAGCTGTATGGGAAAAGCACATTCACATCGCGAATTAACTAAAACCTTCGGCGCCGAACTCGTCGCGCCCAGTTCGGATTGTACGACGAGGAAGAGCGAGCCGAGGGTCGCTTCTTGGGGGCCGCGGAGGGCCTGCACGCGCTCGTCGTTGACTCTGTCGGCGGTTCGGCCGTTATGTTGCGCGGGGAAGAGGCTGCCGAGTTGCTTCTTTGCGGAGGCTTCTACACGCCCCGTCGCAGCAACGAGCTCGGCCGCCTCGTCCCAGCGCGAGGCGTGGAGGAGTGTCTCGCGCAGTTGGTGCGGCAGGGAAGGCGAGTGGTACGCCATGTGTTGGAGGTGGGCGGTGAAGGGGTTCTGCGGGGTGGTGAAGGAATTCTGCGGGGAGGAGGGAGGGGATTCAAAGGAGGAGAGAAGGCGGGAGAGTTGGGAGAGGGAGAGTTGGGAGAGGGAGAGTTGGGAGAGGGAGAGTTGTGGGAGAGGGGAAGATGGGAGGGATGGAACATGGAGGGGAGGATACGGACGGGCGGCGAGAGATGAGGCGAGTGCGGGATCGCTTCGATCGCAGAGACGAGCTGGGCGAGGATGTCAATACCTTATGCAGGATGGCCAGTGGTCGGTGAAAACAAGACTGCGTGAGAGGAAGGGGAGTGTAGGCCGACGGCTGTGGACGTCTCGAGTGCATCATCCGATCGAAGGGTTTGCAGGCGACCGAAGAAGCCTTCGACGTCTGTGCTCCGTGGCGTGAGGAAGAACGCGGACATGGGAAAAAATGGGGGCGGGTGATGAGCGGCAGGAGTGAGGGCGATGATGGCTTTTGAAGGAGGGTGTCGGTCTTCCGACGTTAGAGCCGTCGCCTCCAGTCCCGAGTCCCTCTACCCCTTCTTCTTCCACCCACCCAATGCAGCAATACACACCAGCTTATGCGGCAAAATCTCATGCACCATCCATCCTCACAGCCTCCTCGCGACCTTCTTCAACTCGTTCCGAACCTCCCTCGAGATCCCCTCATTCCCCGCGCGGCCCGGATCGCGCCTGACGCGGACGTTGCGGGGGAGCTCGCCGCGGGCCTGGGCTGCGAGGAGTTCGTCGACGAGCGAGGGTGGTTGTTGCGGCTGGGTCTTGAGCGCGGGGTTAACGTGCGTGGGGAGGCGCAGGGCCGAGGGGGGGATGGAGGAGAGCGGTACGGGGCGGAGGAGCCGGGCGAGGGTGGGACGCATGGTGGATGATTTGGAGGTGGGGTACCCTGTAGTGTAAAGTATGGGGTATTTAGCGAGCACTGCTGAAGGAAGAAAGAGAGAGAGAGGGCGAGCCGGACCTGGAGTCTTCTCGCGCTGAGGCAGACGATGGGCGGTGGGCAAGATGCCGAGAAGCTGTCTTCGCGCTTCGACTGCTCTCACGCTCCCCGCCGATCGCAGCGCTCGCTTTCACACGTCAGACCGTGCTCGCTCCTTTCGGCGACGATCCTGCTCATCGCATCGTCTCCGCTCGATGCTCGGGAGCCTGAGAACAATGTATCTTGTTCTGTCACCATCACCATCGAACATCGAACACTCACACAGCACATAAAACCCCTGCAAATTCAAACGCTCAAATGATCCTCTCTCGCTCGCTGGCCCTGCATGGCACCAATATACATCATCGACCCCTTCTAGCTGACCATCACCTTCCTCATGACTTTGGGCATCCAGCTGGGGATCTACGCGATCACGTTCCTCTCACAGACGGACAAGCTCAACGACCTCGTCGGCTCGGCAAACTTCCTCGTCCTCGCGCTCCTCACCCTCAACTGGGGGCAGACGTATTACGCACGAAACATCGTCGTCAGCGTGTTTGTCACGCTCTGGGCAGCGAGGCTGGGCGGGTTTCTGTTCTTCCGAGGTGTGTTGCGTCTTCAGTCGTGTACACTCCCGCGAGCGCTCAAAAAATGTGCCGCAGTCATCAAGGGAGGAGGCGACAACCGCTTCGACGAGATGATGATGAAGCCTCTATCCTACCTCGGGTACTTCTGCATAACCTCTTCTCCCTTCCATCTCCCAGCTGACACAGCGCGTCCCAGATTCTTCGTCTTCCAAATCCTCTGGGTCTGGACCGTCAGGTGCACCTCCCGCCCCTTCCCGCCTTTCACCCCCTCCCCTCTTACTCCTCCTGACAACTCCCCACATCCTCCCAGTAACAATCCTAAACTCCCCCTCCGTCTCCGACCCCGCGCACGGGGGCGGGAACTCCCGCTTCGGCACGGGCAGTGCGCATTCCCCTCTCTCTCCCTTCCTTCTTCCCCTCCTCTCTTACCCAACCCTCCCTTGCACACAGACGACATAGCCGGCATCGTCCTCTGGGCGCTCGGGTCTGTTATCGAAGCGACAGCGGATATCCAGAAGGTCCGTTTCCTCCGGATCCCGCTCAGATGGCGCTCGCCACGGTAAGGTCCTGATGGTGAGGGGGAGAAATGCAGTACGGCTTCAAGTCCTCAAACCCTCCAGAAGGCGCGATCATGGACAAAGGGATCTGGCGTCAGTGCGCCCTCCTCTCCCTCCCCCTCCCAACCTTCCCTGCCCCCCTGACGCCCCCACCTC
>JTLS01001111.1:0-10605 GCA_000826855.1 Basidioascus undulatus | reverse complement strand
GCGTGATGAACGCGCGGAAGGTCAAGTTCCCGCGGGAGAAGGGCGGGGACGCGTCGCGGGCAGCGGCGATGGCGGCAGCGGCGTGCTTATCGTCGTCGAGTGTGGATTTGCTGGTCGTGCTCGAGGCAAGGGCGCTGGGCACCGAGGTGGGCGCAATCGCCGCGCCCGCGCGGGGGAAGATATGGTGTTTCTCGGTTGAGCCACATATAGGAGGCTCGTCCGAGTCGGCAGTCACTGCACCGGCGGTGGGAGAGGCATTGGTGCCCGAGGAGGAGGGGGTCCCGGCAGCGGCGGCCAGCGCGGGGGAGATCGCAGATGAGTGGCAATGCGAAGGGGGCGGGTCTGCGTAGCAAGAGAGGGACTGTCAGTATATTCTTGTGAATATTCAAGCTCAGTAATATAACGTACTCATTCGATATCAGGCGTAGCACACGAGCAGATGGAGGAAAGGGAAGAAGGGGCAACGGGGGACTTATCGGCAGTCCTCGCACGGCGTTGCACTGCGCAATCGGGGCGGTGCAAGCGCGCAATCCGGCCCAATGCGCGATTTCCCAATATAAACGTACAGTACGAATGCCAAGAACAGTTCGGATTGGTGCACGTGGGCCGCGGCACGCACGTCATGGAGCCCCCGGACAAATCACAATGACAAGCGAGAGGTCTTCAGGAAGATAAAGTGCGAAGCAGCGCAGTCTTGAGACCCCGCCGTAGTGAAATGGTCAAGCGCGCTGCAACATCGGGGCGGAATGAGAATAGGAAGGAGGATCAGAGTTTGAAGGCGGATGGACCTGGAGATAAAGTACAGCGCTGGTGCCGATAGCGGATCCAGACTGAAAGTGGGCATTGCCAGTCCGACCAAGTCCTCGTTGCATGCCCTCCTCTCTCGACTTACTGCCAATCTTCTAATTGGGAACACTCACCCATGGCCGACCATCATACACCTCCCAGTCCCAGCTCTCCCCGCGCAGCGACCACACTCCCGTCCGACATTCCGCGCTCATTGAGCCCCGTTTACTCCCTTCCGCGCTCGCCGATGCTACACATCGCTCCGCCCTCAGGCGCCCCGAGGCCGGGGGAGACTTTGCAGATACGGATCCTTGGGGAAAGGGTGGAGGAAGTGAATGTGCTGGGCTACAAGCGGTACAATGTAGGTACCTAGGCTGCCTTCTGGATCTGCAAGAAGGCAGCCCAAAATTGAAATATTGTGATGGAAACAGGAGCTCGTTTTCATGGAGAGCAAGAGTCACAGGGGCATCAAATTTGTAGATCTGTACATGGAGGAGAACGGGCGGGATGGCACGCTTTGGGTCGACGAAGACAACGGGTGAAAGCTGGTGCAGTAGGGCCTGCGTGTAGTTCAGTTTGGTTTGAATTTCTTGTGATTGTACTGGAAAATTTAAGCCCGCTATTTTGCACATCGCAGGCAAGCGAGAACAACGCAAGCGCACGTTTTCCTTCTCTTGTACCCGGGCGCAGCCTTTTCAACTTGTGCTTGCTACGCAGCACTAAAGTAGCAAGCATGCCTCAGTCAATAAGATAATGCAGTGCCAAACATGTCTTGGTTCGCATCCGTTTCGGAATTTCGGCGCAGCACGACACCGTCGTGTGCCGGGCGGTTGCAGCCTGTCACAGCTTGTTCATGACACAGTTGGCGTTTGTGAGAGTGATGAGACGCACTATTAAACAAGTTTCGTATAATGGTAGATATCCTAAAGTTTCCACATGCGTCGTAGGCTACGTAACCTAGTAGCAAACCAAGCTGCTGGAAGATAAAGCAAAGATGGGAGGAGTCAAGGCTCCTGACGCAGTCAGCGAATGGTGCTCGGCTTTTCACTGACAGTATTTATTCCCTCATTATTATATCCTCACCAAGTACTATATAGGGAAACTTTCAGTGCACTGTTAAACCGACATGGGCAGCACGGCTGCGAGCTGTCCATCGTCCAGTCCCGTCTCCTCGGCGGTCTCCTCGAACGTCCTATACACTCTCCAGTACTTCGACCCTTTCCCATTTCCCTTTGATCTCTCCGCTACCCACCTGCAAGGCCAAAGTGAAAATTCCGCGTCGTCCACGGCATGTACTTCCTCTCCAGCCGCCTCTGCTGCAGCACGCTACCCTTCCACCCCGCTCCGGCCCACCTCAACTTGTCCTTCATCGTGCTCTCTACGCTCCGGCTGCTCATCCTCCTCAGATTCCACATGATCCTTCCCAGCCGTTTGCGGGGACCGACAACGTACTGATGGAAAAGGCGCTCATCCTGCACATGAGCCGCGGTGTCAGCGTCGTGCTTTGCCTTCTCAACTTCTGCTGCGTGCGTCCCGTACCTTGCCGCACCCCTTTCGCTTTCCCGTTTCCCTGGAGGCTCGCTGGACCCCCCCTTTACAACTCGGCTTCAGCTTTGCCTCGTACGTTTTCAGCGATGTAGCGTCAGCTGCGCAAGTGTACTGGTCGAAGCACAAACGATGCCCAACATGATTCCTTGCATGTGGTCGACGTCGAGTTCAAGGCTTACCCAGATTCTCTTTGGTCGCCACTGGCCACTGCCCTAGTCTTTACCCGCTGGGCCAACTCCGAAGGCAGTGGCGACGGCGATTCTTCAAGACATGATTCCGCTTGTGAGGGTGTTGGAAGCACTGTCGGAGCTTTTCTTTGTCGGTGCAATTGATTGATCGGATTCCGCTTTTGCGGCTCGCCGGCTCAAGCCGGCTCACTGCTTCGCCGTTGGCCCTCTCCGGCTTTGTCACCAACCACGCTCGCCTCTGTGGGCCTGCTGCTCCGTCAATTTTACCCAGCCTAGGCACCCTACAGCTCGTCCGTCTGACTCTTTACACCGAACACTTGCTCGTACCTGTCATGCCCATCGTGAGGGCGGACTCAAAGCGAAGACTCTAGGCTCGTCACCGACCTCGATGGGCAAACCCGACTCGACGTGACGGACTACGATCCGATCTCGACCTGCTGGATTGGTATCATGGAGTCGTCCACTCCTGGAGCAGGATTCTGTGTACAGGACGTCATGGCCACCGGATCCGTCCTGATCGTGCAAGCTCGTCGCGGAACGTTCGTGTGCAATTGCTGCACTCCTTCCCTGATTCCAGACCTGCACGCAGCGTTCACTTCGAGGGACACCGATGTCAACCGTCCTGTCTGCCATTCTTGCTCCTTCCGGAATCAGGGTCTCAGTACGTCGAAGATCAGATTCACGGTGCGCGGGCGCTGTTCGGCCGGCTCATGCCTCTACACGAACAAGACCTCGATCACACTTTCGAATGGAATACGGTGGAGATTCAACTAAGCGTTTTGATCCTTAATTCAACTAAGCGTTTTGATCCTTATCGACAAGGTGACTTGCAGAGTCACACTGATCGAGCGTAGTGAAGCCTCCCAGCCGTTGTACTCGCTCGAGGATAGCAGCACCTCTCCTGTTCGCTCTGGCGAGGTGCGCATAGTTTCCAGGGCGGCAGTAAAAGTGCTTACAACGAGGATCTCTGTAACCTTGCTGCAGTTTAATCTCGATCATTAGACAAAGCCGCCCTCTCTCGCTCTCGATCCCATCACGCGCCTGCTTTTCGCGTCTTGCCGGCGCGGGGAGCCTCATGCATCGCGCATGCAAAGCCTGAAACTTGCACTAGAGGAGCTCCGGACAGAAGATCTTGATCTTCCCCCCACTGAGGAAGACGACTTGGAATCGCGCTGCAAGACTATTGAGGTTTTGCGAGTTGGGTGGTGCCTGCGAGGTCTGCGCAATTGCGTGCCGGTCGATGTGCCAAGCATGCAACAGGGCGGAGTACTGCGGACCTGCTCATCAGAAGAAGGACTGCCCGGAGCACAGGGAAGTAGGTGTCTGTGCCTCAGTATTCGGAGCACGCCAGTTGTTGACGTTCCCTTGCCCTCGCAGTGGTGCAAGCAGCATCGGCCGTAGGAGTGGTGCGGGCGCGCGGGGGCTTTGGGCTTTGAAGCAGCATATGTATATGTATGACGGCTTTCAACATGTAGTGACTGAATGGAGTGCCTAGCGAGTGTGAAGACTATACCGGCAGTATCCAGCGCTGCGCCGCTTTGTGTTGCTTCCTCACCGCCATGCCCCGAGCCAGGCCGCACCTTCATCAAGGCCGCTATCTACCGAGCTCGAATGTAGAGATATGTAAACGATATGGCCACGGTGATTTGATTGAACGCACCCGCTATTCCTGTAATCCCTGAAGCTCGGGCGAAGATATCTCCCTGAAAGCCCTGATCGGGTCGCCCCGAGGCGACAGCCTCACAACGAGTGCCGCAATCGTACTCCGTGTGGACTTATACTCAGGCCTTTGAGATATTCCACAATCAAATCTCAACAAACATAGTATCAAGCAAGTGCATGGATCTCGAACCCGAATCCTCGAGCCGTCCCTGAGGGCGTATCGCAACACGCGACTCTCAAACTCAAGTTACGAAAAAAATACAACATACGTCGCCCAAACACGACAGACATAGACGCAGTGAAATGTCCTGAAAGGAAGTGCGGCCCGGACGACACCGATGCAAGTAGTGTGTCGGCGGGCGGGCGGCTATGCCCGCATGGACGGCGGGATCTCGAGCGTGATGACCTCCTGGCTGGAAGGCTCGCTGAGGGGCTGGGATGTGCCGCGCAATGAGGGTGGGGGTCTGGGGGTGCCCTACTGTATTGGGACGAAAACGACATTCAGCTACCGCTCCTCGACAAACGTGCCAGAAAACAACCCCAGTAAACGAAGCTGAGGACCTACCGCGTTGTCGAGCAGCCCTACATTCCGCGCAACAATCTCGGCCATCATCGCTTTAGCCTTCTTCTTGCTCCCGCCCTCTCCCTCCGCAACGACCCTCCCATCCACGAGCATCCTGCCACGCCAGATAACGAGATTGGCCAACCCTATCCCGCATCCCCGTCAGCATTCGCTGCCCCTCCCTCATACCACATTGATCTCCGACGCACCTTCATGCGTCTCATCCCCAAACTCATACGTGACCGTCTTCCCCTGATCGCGGTACAGCGCGTTCACGACCTCCACCCACCCCCCGCCCGTCGCGGACGACTTGCTCGCGGCCTCTTCCTCCATCTTGGCGAGGTAGGCAGATGCGTAGGGGAGGAGAAGCGGGTCGAGCCATTCGCGCACGGCGGCAATGGAACCCAGGGGCATGGCTGCGCGGTAAACGGCGCCGATGTATCTGTGGAGGGGAGAACACGAACAGGTCAGGCGGAGGGAGGAGGTGGTGGTAAGGAAGTGGGAGTGTGTGGAAGGGTCGCGGGACGAACGCTTCGAGCGTGTCTGCGCGAACTTTGGCGGACTGGCGCAAGGAGATCGCCCCGCTCGCGCCGACGAACAGACGCGAAGGGAGCTCGTACATCGTCGAGATGTGCGAGAGCGTCGCAGTGCAAACTAGGCGGTCGCGGAGGTTCTGTTCGTATGTCGCCCTGGAATATCAGCGAAAGTGGACGAGCGCCCAAGAGGTGGAAGATGCACGGTTATGGCGCCCTCGCGCAGCGCCGGCCACGTGCAGATGATCATGTCGATTACGGCGGTGCCGAGGACCGCGTCCCCGAGGATCTCGAGGCGCTCGTTGTTGAATGAAGGTTTACCCTGCGTGCACGGCAGGTTAGAAAATGCCCACTTCGCCAGCGTTGAAGAGTCATGCGCACCTCAGGGTCCTTGAAGCCAGTCGACTCGCGCGAGCCGAACGTCCGGTGCGTGAAGACTTCCTGAAGCGACTGCTCGTCGAGGGGAGGAAGAAGCGGCGGGTAGTCGGGCGGAAATTCAGGATTGACGGGCAGCTCGGGGAGGGCCGGGAGGAGGGTAGGGTCGATCGTGTGCGCAGGCAGCGGCGCAGCGTGCTTGGATGAGGATGATATTGGGATGGAGGCGGAGCGGATAACGGCAGAGGCGGTGGCGGAAGAGGGACTGCCTGGGCTAGGCGGACGAGGGGACAAAGGACGCTGCTTGTTGGGTGGAGAGATGGGCGCGGGCGGGGTGGGTGGAGAGCGCCGCTTCGTCCCGCACTCGCCCTCGTGCGGAAGCACATCGCGATGACTCCGGGGCGGAGGAGATTGTGTACGCCCGTAGTGGTAGTGCTGATTGTCGTAATCGTAGTCGCGACGACTCGAGGAAGACGCGTAGCGGCACTCGTCGCGGTGGCGCTCGCGATCACGGTCACGCCCATGCTCATGTTTGCGCGGGGGCGAATGACGCCTGCAGCCGTTGTTCTCGTCCGATCGTGAGTCGCGACGTCGGTGTTCGTCCCTTGAAGAAGCATAGGAGTCGTCTCGATGGTTATGAGACGAGCGATGATTGGAGCGAGGGTCAGTGACCTTGTCGCGGTCGGTACGGCGGTCATGAGAGTGAGAGTTTGACATGAAGAGTATAGGCGTGAGGCGTGCGATCAAAGAGTGGTTTGAAAGTTATTTTGGAACGTTAACAAGTGAGTGGGAGGTGAGCGAGCGGTCAGTAAGCGGTGAGAGGCAAAGAAGGAGGAGGAACGGAAGCAAGTAACGACGCAGGCTTCTGACTCGCTTCAAGCCGCCTCGTGTAAGCGGCTTCGCGGCATGACCGGCTTGTGCACGCTCCAGAAGTTCCACCCCTCCATCCGCCAGGAATCTCCATACCACGAGTCTCAGAGTATATGAACTAGGTAAATGTTTGTTTAGACGTGCTCAAGATGTCAGCACTCCATAAGACAAGGCCATGCACATTTTCACGCGACTTCGGGCCTGCTGCGACGCTTGGTGTCTACATTGGTGGTGTAGAAAGCATGATGTTGTAATAAAATGTGTTACTCTTGTCATGTTGCCCTTGAATTGAATTGGCTGGGGGGACTGAGAAGCTTCGTGGCACAGCCCAGCGCCGACGGCGGAGCGTGAAGCGCAGCCTGGTCGTGTTATGTCGAAAGTTCACATATCTGGGTATCCAAAGTTACCGTTGGATAGCAGGGCTGATCTTTCTGATCTTACGGTTTGAAAGCAACCGTGGTCCGTGTTGCGTTCCCGTCTTTCAAATTGCTCTCGCTATTAACGCACCTTCGCTCTCACTTCCTTCACTCAGCTGGTGTTGCATCGACCTTACTGCCAGACTCTTGAATTACCCAGAAAACCTCGCTTACGCCTCAGAACCACACTTTCGAGCTCGTCATGCCCATTGAAGTCATTTCATGAAGACTTGGGCGGAGAACAAACTCACCGCTGATCATTTCAGTGAGTATCGGATTGATTCGCGGAAAAGGGACCCGGCTCATGGACAGCCTGTCGGCCCCCAGCGTAAGTATCAACTCCAAAACAACAATGATCGAGAGTATTCCTACACTAGGCAGCTTTGAGACAGCTGTTCGCAAGTAAAACTGAAATTTTTTTTCAACAAATGGGCAAAGGCCCAACAGGACTACACAGCAGGTGGTTGCTGTGACCCAATCAACATCCAATACGTCAAGGCCGACATTGCCAACAAGCGTCCGGTAAACCAATGGCTTGGTTGTGAACAGCGCTATTGGCATGTACTAGTGGTTAATCTGAAACGGCCATCCCGGTTCTATGCCATCTATCTCTTTGCCTACTCCTCCGGGATCCTTACACCCGCCGATTTTTCTCTTCCCTTCTCCTTCTCATCCTTGAAGATCGTCGTACCCCACGGAACATCGGGCTCAAACCCCACACCCCCTTATTGTGCATCATTAGGGTCATAGGCTGAATGAGCGTCAGTGCCCACGTGGTAGTCGGGATTGTCGCGAGTACAGGGCAAAGGAAAAGATCTCCAAGTCAAGGTACGGCCAGTGGGTCGGGCGACGCCGCACAGCGTTTAGGAGACGAGCTTGGGCTGGCAGTTGGAGAACATCTGGTAAAACCTTTTGCCAGACACGCAGCGATTGCGAGCAACATCGGATGCGACGACCTTGAGCTTTGGGCGGGTTAGGCGAACAAGTTGGTGTAGATGGGGACATTGTGTACGTCTATAGAGTTGAGTTACACGAATAGTCGTAGACCTTCTATTTTCATCGTGTGCCAGATGGGAATGAACCACACGCAGACGGACTAGACCAGCTTGTCTGTCCTCACTGAGCCCCTTCACAGCCAAACTATCGATGCTCGAGGGTTCTAACAAGAATTGAGTAGGTAAAAATGGACTCCAAAGGACACTTATGGAGCCAGAAAAACCTTATACATTGGTTAGATATTTCTTACCCCAAGCTCCCGATGCATCGGGGAAGGCCAACAGTCAACGGGTCATCGCTGCAACTATCAAGGGCCTGGCTTGGACATACTTTAGAATAGATAGATCTTTCCCACACATATTGCTTAGTCAGTGGTTGTGTCTTCCGGCCAGCGAAGAGGTCAGCGCGTTCTACGCTCTATGCCCGCACACCCTGTGAGGCTGCTGGTCGGACATGTGCTGCCCCTCATCGTTGCTTCATCCCACTTTAGAGCTCCCTATGTTCCAAAATTAATCTTTCACTTGATTTTTTAGATGAACGTCACCCTTCAATCAGTCCTCGGATCTTCTCTCCATCCAACGGCATCAGCTCCAGGCGTTCTCGGTCGCACATCCCGGCTGTCGACTTACGCCGCACACCCCAAGCCTGCCCTCACCATTCCCAAACTGCTACAAAATCTAAGAAGAGGTATGTTTCTCGTCTCTCGGCCTTTTCCTACTTCTGCTCACGGTGAAATCTGAAAGGATATGAGTCCCACGCCCTCCCGCGCGGCGCGCAACCCAACCCCTCTCGTCAGGCCCGTCAGGCCCGCATACCGCCCTGTCAAACTGTACTGATGTCTGGCGCGGATAAATAACATTCATTCCTTGAGCTCCCCCGTCTGCGGGCTCTGCCACATCCACACAATGTCGGCTTCTTTCTCCTAAACTACGACTGGTCTTGCTGGGCGCCCTTGGAGGATGTTCTTAAAATTTTAGCGTTTTGGACTGTTCTTCTGAAATTAGATTATTTTCCATTTCATTAAGGCTGCGAGGCGGTTTCAAAGCCAGCCCGCTTGATGGCTCGAACCGAGAGAGGACGCCGTGCGGCGTCCTGCATGATCCGCCTGCCTGCAGGCAGATCATACGCAGGTTTGTGCGGCCCATGAAAGCTGTCCCAAACAGTGGGTAGTATTGGGGTTAACGGTGTATCTTCGGAGACATGCAGGCTGTTGCGATGAAATCCTTCCACTGCGTGCAATCGTCGCCAGCCATGTTGGTCTTCCCCAGTCAACTCGTGGGCAGCGCAATACAGTACCCATTACAACGAAAACAACCTAGTCCAATATTTTCATTAGGTTGGCAGTCAGCCCAAAGCACGAGCGTACTCCGTCCTTTCACAACCAGACTGCATCTTTCCGCAAACGCGAGGTAGCCATCCAGACTGCGTCCCGCCCACAAACTGCTGGCCTGCACGCAGAGCATATCGCATCCCATACTCTCCCAGCTCTTCCGGCGTACGCAAAACACAGCTCATCTTGACCAACCCGGTCTCCTCATTAATATGCATAAAGCCCCTCGCATCTCGCACACTCCCAACCGTATCACGCCACTTCCTATTCCTCCTACAGCCTTACTCTCAACAAACCTCAGCGATGTCCTCCCCGCTCCTCGCTCCTCCTCCATTCTTCCCTCCTTCCCCCACCACGGACGACTACGCCGCCGCCTCGCTCTCCTCGATCTTCCCGCTCCCACCGGGCGTCCCTTCCCTCCCCACTTCAGACAGCGCCTCCTCCTCCTCGTCCCTCGGATCCAGCACCTCCTCCTCCTGGGAGGACGACCTGATATCCACCTTCGTCGGTTGAGCTGCCGGATTTCGCGCCCCCCACGCAGGCGGAGCTGGACGCGATCCGGCGGGCGCGGGCGCGCATGTATCTCGAGATTGAGCGAGAGAGGCTGTGGATTCGGTTGGCAAGGGGGGGTGAGTCGCTCGGATCTGGGTCTCCGCTTTTGGAAGTCGCTGATGCAGGTGAGGAGCGATTCCAGCGCAGGATACGAGGCTCGCAGAGCGGGCGGGCAGGGCTGCGAGGAAGGTCGCGTTGAAAAGGGAGGGGTTGAAGGTCCAGAAGGCGGGGAGCGCTCTGAGGAAGGCGCTTTAGAGGCTGGAAAGGGAAAGGGGCTTTATTGTCTGCCATAGAGATTCTTTTGATTCAATCGTTCAGAGGACGCGAGTGTGCGAGTGAAAGCGAATGAAAGCAATGTGCAGCGAGCGCTGCGCGGGACTGGCGGGGCGCGTCCGCTCACTGGGCTGCTCCCATGCCTTCACCACCCGAAGCTTCTCCTCATCCCCCACGCCTCATTCTCTCCAGAAATTCATCAGAAACCCCCCTCGGACCCTCTCCTTCTACCGCCATGTCTCCCCCATCCTCCAGCTCCAGTACGACTCCTCTCCCTTCCTTTCCCTCTCCGCGATCTCCCAACCCCTCCTCCGCACTCCTACAGTCTCCGCCCCCGCCCGCCCGGCCAAGCGCTCGAAATGGGACGACGACGACAGCGAGCAAGCCGCTGCAGACCGTGCGCTGCAGCGGGAGCTCCTCCTCCGGCGGAAGCTGACCAAGTCCTCCAAGTTGACTTGCCTGTGCCTCTCCGCCTTCATCTCTTTCCACTACATTCGGCAAAATAGCGACTGCA
>JTLS01001110.1:0-10607 GCA_000826855.1 Basidioascus undulatus | reverse complement strand
GGTGGATTGGATGAGGGGACGCCTGAAGATCCGAAGATCAGATGTCAGCTTGTTAGGGAGAAAGGTGAGACGAAGTAACAGAGTGATTGAAAGGGTGGGGTTCGTAGAAGTAGGACTGAAGTGAGGAAAGGATGGGGACAGCAAGCGGTGCGACATTGAGGGTCCCGCTGAAGGATCTGCACGCATTCATCACCGGCTTGCGAGAATCTACTGCTGTAGAATCTTCCGTCTCTCATGAGTCGGAGACGCTGGTTGACGTCGAGCTCAATGAGGACGACATCGACGAAACGTGGTCGGGACATCGGAGGGACTGAAGGTGTTCGGGGTTGGAGTTGGAGGGAGGCGGGAAGTGATGGGACCTTGGGTTGCTTGGTTATAAAGTATGATATTTGGGACACTCCAATGTTACTTTCCAAAAAGATGCAACGGGCACTAGCCGCATTTCTGAAAGGCGGTCTGCGAACTGATGTTCGGGCTCAGAGCCTCAGCCGCGGCAGTGCTGACGGTGGTTGCCTTGCAAGTCCCATACACAACTGTTGTCACCTAAGTTCCGAATACTTTCTACAATACCCGTTGCTCTCGGTAACCTGAGGTTTTTCCGAAAGCCTGCCACTGCGTTGCAATTTTGACGACGGACCACCGGCTATGAGCCACGGAAAATCCAAGGAACAAGACGAACTCCCACGCGCCCGCTGAGTTTGTGCCACTTGCTTCCGGGTCCCTTCGCCTCGCCGTTGCTCAACGCGTTCTCGCCGTTTGACGCGTCATAATAGCGCAGAATGGCGTACATATCAACGTCGTCGAGCGGGAAGGAGTCTAGCCGGCTATGCACCGTCATCATCGAGCAGGACTTTGGGCCCGTCGTCGCCGTACGTCGCTTTCCTCCTCGCGCTCCATTCCCTTCTCCCGCTGCATGCTCAAATCCCTACCCTCCACACCTACAGAACGTTGTCTCTGTAGTGCTCAACCACGGGCGCCTCCCGCTCCCGCTCCTCGCGCGCTACGCAGGCCTCAAGCCGCGCATCGTCCGCTCCGCCCTCCTCGTCCTCATCCAGCACAACGCAATGTGGCACTGCGAGCTCGGCGACTCGCCCGATGAGTATTTCGAGGCGAACCCGGACGAGATTCTGAGCCGCCTGCGCTTTGGGCGGTTCGTGCGCCTCGCGGAGGAGCAGGAGGAGGACGAGGAGGAGGTACGTTGGAGGCACTGTGCGCGGCTGTGGGTGGGGAGAGGGAGAGGGTGCTGAAGCTGGATGGGTTGTCTGGGTCGGACGGAACAGGGACGGATCGCGAGGGAGGTTATTGCTACCGTCCTCGCGCACGGGAAGCTCCGCGCGCCCGACTTGCTCGACAAGCTGCCGCCCGAATTCTCCCTATCCAAACGTGCGTTCTTCCACCCATCCCCGCATTCATCCCCATAAACCTCACGCATCACACGTGCTCTTTCTTCACTTCCAGGCAAGAAGCTCCTCCTCCGCCTGATCTCCTCCGCCTCCCTCATCCCCGTCAGCGCCTCATCGCACATCTCGCCGCGCGACAAGCTCCTGCGGTGGGAGAAGGAGCTGCGCGCCGGGATCAAGGGCATCATCACTCCCAAGGAGATCAAGAACATCAAGGAGCAATGCCAGCGGCGGTGGCTTGCGGAGCAGGAGGCGGAGCGCGGGGCCTCGA
Organism: Basidioascus undulatus; assembly: GCA_000826855.1. Classification (NCBI taxonomy): domain Eukaryota; kingdom Fungi; phylum Basidiomycota; class Geminibasidiomycetes; order Geminibasidiales; family Geminibasidiaceae; genus Basidioascus; species Basidioascus undulatus. The sequence continues at coordinate 8,936 of JTLS01001110.1, read as the reverse complement.
AGGGCGAGGACGGCGTAACGGTCGGGATGGTGAGTTGAACGATTGGGCATGGGAGTGAGGGGGTGGGTACGAAGACGGTTAGAGGGCTTGGGCTGATGCGGGGATTGGAATGCAGAAACGCAAACACACGTCTGGGAAGTCATCAAAATCCAAGTCTTCCTCCAAGGTGCGTTTGAACCTTTCCTCCACCTCACACTCTTCCAGCTGAATCAGTCCCTCCGCAGAACAAGGACGAGGAGGAGTTCCAGATCGATGTGCGCCCAACTTTTCTTATTGCGTCCGCACCATCCGACTCACTATGTCCATCGCGCGGCAGGACGGTGTCTATTTCCGAGTCAACTATGAGCACTTCAACATCAAGCTGCGCAACAAGGTCCGCTCATCATCTTCCCATAGCAATACAAGGCGAGAGGGGGTTGAGGCCTAATACTTGTTCTCTATCAGCTCATCGCCGATGCCGCGTCAAGACGATATAACGAGCAAGCGGGCGCAGTCATGGGCGCGATGCTGAAAGCCGGCGAGCCGAAGCAAAAATCCGTACGAGAACCGACATCCGGTGTGTTCCCTTCCGTTCTCCTCCCCCTGCCTTCCCCATTCCCCATTCCCCATTTCTCACCCCATCCCGTTTCCTTCTCCGCCAGAGCCCATCGCGATCCACCAAACGGCCTCGCACATCCCCTCGAGCATCTCGCTCAAGCGCGGCCTCGCGCTCTCCTCGCGGAGCGCGATCTCCAAGCAGTCCGAATGCATCGCCGAGTACTGCGCGATTCTCGCCGGGCTGGACAACCCTGGCCCCGCGGGAGCGGCCTCCCGCTTCCTCCTCGGCGGGAAGGGCCGCAGCGGCGAGTACGTCATCGCGTTCGAGAACGCGTGCGCGCGCTTGAAGCGCGGCGTGCTGGACGCCCTTGTGCGCGATCGGTTTGGGAACGAGGGAGCGAGGATCGTCAATATCGTGCTGGATAAGGGGAAACTGGACGAGAAACACGTGCGTTTGCGGGTCGTCTTCCTTCTGTCTCGCTGCAATACAACTGACGGCCCAGCTCCCCAGATCTCCACCCTCGGCCTCCTCTCCATGAAGGAGACGCGCGAAACCATCTCGCGCCTTCACAGCGCCTCTCTCCTGCACCTGCAAGAGGTGCCCAAATCCGCCGACCGGGCCGTGCACCGAACCTTCTACCTCTGGTTCGTCGACCTGCCGAAAGCGTACCTCGCGCTGCTAGGCCAGCTGTACAAGACGCTGGGCAACATCCTCGAGCGCAAGGCGCGCGAGACGCACCTCCGCGCGGACGTCCTCGCCCGCGCGGAGCGCAGCGACGTCAAGGCGGATCTGGGCTTGCTGGGGCGCACGGATCGCGAGCGACTGGAGGAGCTCGATAGGGTCATGGAGATGCTGGAGCTTGCGCAGGCGCGCACGGAACTCGCGGTTTTCGTGCTGAGGGATCTGCCGGGCGGGCCACAGGGCAGCTGGGCGGAGGACCGCGGGGTTGGGGCGAGCTAAGCGGAGGAGTTATTGATTTGATTTGTCGCTGATTTCCATGGAGTGCTGAATGATGGGCTGTTTGACTGCGTCCTACAACAAATGTGTGTAAAAAGCTAGATGTTCTGTAGGGATTGACGACGCAATGAGCAATCTCGATCTGGGCGCCGCACACAACCTTGCACAGGGAAAACATTACGATCGGTAGCATGCATGAAATAAATGAACGGGAATAAATAGTGTGGAGAGGGTGAAGGGGGGGGCTGTTCCGCATCAGTGCGGCGGCAGACTACATGTGCTGCGGCGGCGGCGGACGAAGGGTATAAGCGTGATGATGATGCAGCTCCGGCGGAAAAGTGCCGTCCGGGATGTCTTGGGGAGTGGAGAGATGGTCTAGGATGGGGTGGGGCCGGGAGAGGTGTATCGGGTCGAACGACGGAGGTGGTTGCCGTGCCTCAAGAGGAGGTTGCCAGCCCTGAGGAAAGGAGAGTCGAAACCCGAGATCATGTAAGTCAAATGCTCTGGTGCTCAAGTTATATCTCCAGACTTACCTGGATGTAAGGATCGTGGATGGGCGCCGTGGACATGAGCCCGCCGAGCGAGAGCTTGCTCACCTCGCGGTGCGCAGCGAGGATCGCCTCGATACCAGCAGCGTCGTCCTCTGCGCCGTCGTATGTGAGTGTATACTCCCGAAGACCGATAGCGCATATGAGAGCTTCGGCGCGTCCTGCAAGACGGCATGCCTTCAGATCTTAGGAAAACCCGCAGCAGCGACGCTAGCCATGCGACTGCTTACCTCGTCGAGCGAGGAAGCTCCCAACCCCGTAGATGGGGAAACGTAAGACGTGAGGATCGATCTTGAGGTATCCGTTGTCGATGAGATTGGGTACCTGGTTCAAGAGAGGGGCGCTTCAACATTTTCGGCAGATCGGCTCAGAGGAACACAGAGCTGCGCACCGCCGCTGCGACATGACGTGCCCCCGCCATCGCCAAGCTTTCCGCTCGGTCATAGAGTAATTGCAGCTCTGAGGGAAATGAGCTGTCCGTGTACTTTCGGCCGGCGTTGTCCTTGATCCCGAAATCGCGGACGGCGTCCGCGAGGACTGCGAGAAGGCTATGGTAGGTGAGGTCCACGACGCCTGTGCCAATACCGGATTGTTCAGAACATGGCCATTCGGTTCTAAAACAAAAGTACGTGATTACAGCGGTTTGCGGCAATCCGACTAAGGTGGCAGTTCATGTCAGCAACACGTCGGATGGCCGATGTGGAAGAACCACTCACTAGTCTTCATCCGCGCCCAGGCTCGCCGTCAATCCGCAAACGTGCAGCCATTCGGCCGCCCATAGTTGCAGTTCGTCTAGCATGCTGCTCAGCCCAGCCGCCGGAATACCGCGCTTCTGGCTGGACGGACTCCACAGCACCTCAGCGAAACGGAGCGAGCAAAGGCCGACGCCATAGAAGGCCTTGAAGTGCGCGTGCAGCTGGGCGGCCTGCAATATGAGGAAAGGTAAGTATTTATTTTGATGGCAGATAAGAAAGGCCCGTACAACCTTCTCGGCAGGGAAGCCGACTTGCGGGATAAACGGGGGTTCGTTCTCGCAGTCATACCGCGATCTGTATCGAGACCGGCAGTCAGAGGAATTGGGTGCGTTGCGGGACGCCCTGGAGGATGACGCACAGAACAGGTTTACGACGCAAGAATGCGCAGCTGTTCGCATCGGTCAGAAGAGCAATCCACCTGATGAGGAAGGGTTCAACGCTGGCTTCTGGATGACTGCGTTGCCCTGCGCACCATGTGAGTCCCGCAAAGACTTTTTCAGTCGGGTCCGCGATAGTCTCCAGCCTCTCAGTAAAGTTATACCCCAGCTCGAGCATGTGGCGGACGGAAATCTGCGTCCAGTACAGCGGCGACGGATACGAGAAGTCGTTCCTGGCCTCTGGAGAGGCGTTAGCGGTGATCAGCCAAATAAGAAAAGGGCATCAGCAAGGCCAAAAATGGCGACTTACTCGCGCGGAGGATGTCCAGGAGCAAGGCGTCCTGAGCGTTTTCGAGCGTCGCTATGCGATGGGCCTTGGCCTCTTCGAAAAGCTCCTCGGCGCAGCGCTCGAGTCGCGCGGCAATTTGGCTTCGGGGACGTCCCGTCCGCGTCTCCACCTCGTGCCTGTCTGCCAATAGGGTTGTCAAGCAACATCAGCGAGCGGGCACAGCGAGGGTGGTTGATTAGGACAACCTTCGAGGATGATGTCGTGCTTCGAGAACTTCGCGCCCCATCTGTCATGTGGGGGCATTAGTATTTTCGGCTCAAACAAGTCGGCCAGAGTAATGACACGACGTACGCAAGCACAATGGCCAGGCGGGTTTGCGATATAGGATCTGGGCGCTCAAAGTCGGAACGGAAGTCGGCCATGCTGTCACGTTTCATCGGTGTGCTGTCAGTACTAGCCGGTAGTGAGGGGAAACCATAGGCATACTCAATGAGGGGTAAACGAATGAGCACGCAAGTCTCGAACGTCTGCAGAAGGTCAACAGCGAGCCTGTTCGATCACTTCTTCGTCAGCCATGATTTACCTGTCACATCGAGGCTCGAAAGGACGCACTCGTGTCGGAGCTCTGCATTCGCAGCCAGCTGTTTCTGCGTCGAAGTCGAAAATTCGTCGTCGTCGTTGTGCGGCGAGAACAGGAACGTCAGCGCTCCATCGAGCGACGTGTTGGAGGTGCGCTCGGGCTCGGGCGATAGAGGGGGGATGATGGAGGACCGTCTGCAGGTTTCGAAGGAGAACGCCGTTCTCGAGGTAGCCGCACTGTCAGTGGGCGTGATGCTCGAACCACTATTTGGGTGGGGCGTGCTCTGACGTCGGTCTCCGTCCTCAGTGCGCGCTCGTTTCGACAATCGAGAGGCGCGAAGGTCGGCGGCGGCTGAATTGGAGTAGTCCGGTGAATAGGGTACGCAGAGACAAACTCAGGAAACTCACCCTTGGTGACATAGTTGAAGGTGCAACGCAGGTTTTTGGAAGTGCAGGATGCGCACTGAATGGCCCAAGCGGCATCGGTTTGTCAATGCTGTGCTGGGTTGTTGAGGGTGACACCGCACAGAAGACATACCTTCTCGTGCTCAGAGGTACGAACGCATCTAATCTTCCGATGCCGACATGCTTCACCGTCGGAAGAGTCTGTCAGTACCGTGCAGACGTCGGGGCCGAGGTCTGTCTAGACAAACCATCGCAGCTTGCGAACTGCTTGCGACTCGCGGCAGGTGTCACGGCTGCGCCTTCTGATGAAGAGGGAGAATCTTGTTGGGCCGGAGAGCCTTGCCGGATGACAACTGTTGGAGTGGGGTAGCTTGTACGTGGTCCGCTACCGCGAGGCAGCGGCGGCGACGTTTGTGACGGTGACACGGCGGGCGTTTGGGAGCGCCTGTCGCCGGATGGTGGTGCCGTTGTGGTCTGAGACGGTGTGGAGAAACCGAGTGGTGGGACGGCCATAAACGAAAGGTCGTCTCGGGTCCGGGCGGTGCGAAATGAGGCTTCTGCGAGCAGGTGGAAGGCGAGAGAAGAGAAGACGCTGGCGATTCAGACCTCGACGGTGATCGTCACTCCAGTCAGGGCTTTGCCATGCGACTTTGCCGCCTTTTTTGCATCCTCTGTCCACACGAGGTGTGGACCCTGACACTTGGTACCGCACCTTGGTCCATTGTATCCCCCGTCCAATTTATCGTGTCGGCCCACCAATCTGGGCAATTAAATTCGATCGAGATCGTTGCCGACTGACAGGACGGGAGAGATTTTGCGTAATTAAACGACCATGCCTTTGAGACGCGTATATATTCTTTGCTCTTTTGCAATGGCGATACATGCAGATTTGTGCAAATGAGCCTGCGCAGAGCTCGCGGCGTCCCGATCCAAATTTCCAAGGTGAGACATGTCCATGCCAACATTCACGTAACAGCAGAATCCTGCGGGGTGAAGTTTCAACCTGCATATTCTTGCTACGGTCGTATGCTTAGTACCTACATTGCGCAGCAGGGGTGAAAGGTTGCCAGATGGCGGGCACAAATTGAGCAGCTCTCGGAAGCGAGTATCTTACAAAAGCTTGGCCGCTTGGCCATGCTCTTTGGTGGAGGCAGCACCGTTGGCCACTTCTGCTTCCAGTTCATGACTATATCATGCTAATGTTCTCTTGCGCATTCCACGAAGAGGTACGGTGGAGAGGATAGGATAGTTTCCTCAAGAAGAGCCAAGAGGGCTCCGAAAATGCGGCAGTTCTTCGCGGCCAGTTCCATCTCGGTCATACAGCCGTCGTGCCGACACGACGCTTGTCAGTCACACTGCTACTGGAGTCGATCGCACATCGATGTGCATGAAAGGAAGTCTCCTACGCACCTCAAAAGTACTGTCAATATTTTGCATAGGGGTCGGTGTAGCTTGCAAGGACAGTCTGCTCGGGCACACTTCGTCCGGCTTCACAGCCTGCTGCCTTATCGCTCGGAGTGGTCTCGTGATTAACAAACTCTAAATGAACCCAAGGTGAGCGGGTCGATTCCTCACGCGTGGAAGACTCGTGGACGTTGACTTGTCTGACCCAAGACCTGACCAATCCATAAGCCCCCACCGTCGAGAATGACGACAATTAGAAGAGTCTTGATTCCCCGGCACATGCAACACTGGATACACGCACGTGCTCACACACTGCGCAAGTTGAGACCACTTCCCATTCCGTCCCTGGACTTGGAATTCCACAGTTCCAGGAATGCTATGAGAGATTGCCCTGACCTCGACTCATTGCACTCTGATTGGCTGTTAAAAGGACAGGTACCTAGTCATGCAGAAGCTCTTGTATCAAATGTTCTGTAATTATATGTAGGAAGACCTGGTACATAGGTGCTAGTCAAAGAGGAGCAGACCTGAACGAGCGAGGACTGGCCGTCTCCGACAGCGGGTAGTTAAGGACAGAGCACTGAAGCATTTTCGGTTCCATCGAATTGGCCTTAGAGAAATCCCAGATTCTTCCATAGTCCACAAAAGTGAGCAAGTAAGTTACCAGGCCAACAAGGCCGTGTCGACATGTCCTGAGCTGTGAACACTGCAGGCGGGCCACGGAGCAGCCCAACATATCACAGTTCTGTTCGGTCCTCTCTAAGCTCTCTACTGATGTTCTGTAATTTAGCACAATTCTTGTACTAGCCAAGTATGGGCATTCCGTGAAGTCCCAGAGACCTTTCGTCTTCGTATCCCCTTGCATATTTCGCCCGCGGTCTCGCCTCTCGCCGGCTCAGCGTTCTTTTTAAAAGCCTCAGAAAAACAATAACCCATCTATCTCGAGTGAGTTTACTTTGGGGTATGGAGTCTGCTGGATACCCAAGTCATTGTAAGAAGTCTGTTGTGGTTACCTGGCTGCACTCGTGACGTTGTCGCCGCGGTTCTCTCGGGTGACGGGAAGAACGAAATGGATGGATGCTTCTGGATTTCTCTACCATATATTCTTGAGGGTACTTTGATGACATAGCGGTTATTGATCTACCTCCCAATGACTTTGGCGTCGCAGTCATGTAGCAGGTGTACGTGAAAGAGACCGAGGTCTGCTCATTGTCTCTCTTGTCCAAACAAGGAGAAGCATCTCTACGATGAATCAAATGGCATCAAAAGATTAGAGGCTTGGAAACAAATATCTCATGAAATGCTCGCTCCGGCCAGGGAAAATGCTGCTCATCTTTGAGAGCATCCGAATCGCTAGTCTGCGTCCTCGGGAGCGGCATGATGCGGTGACAGTGCGAGATGGTGAGTGTGAGCGGGCAAGGGGGGTTAGTCGGCGTACACAGGTAGTCCAGGGCTCTTAGGACTCGGGTGTAAAAGATTGCATTCTGTAGGATCCACATTATTCCGACAGCATGGAAGAAGGACGAAGGGGCGAGGTGCATTGAGGCCGACGAAAGGGCAGTCTGAAACGTAATGCAATCTAGGATATAACCAGGCTGTCCAGGCCCTTCAATTGACCGCGGAACATCAGACACGAAAGCATAACCCATTCTATTCATTTGATATTAAAGGAACTTCAGTATGTGGGGTGAAGCAGAGCCTCTTGCGACAGTCGAACAGTGCGCATACACGCTTGTCGCGAGCCAAGCAGTCGAACACTGGCCTTTGTGCGACAGCGTGACCGGTAAGAATTGTTGATTTTTCTCTTAATTCACATTGTTACTCTACTACAACTTGACCAGCTGTGACCTATCCACAATGAGAGCGATGCTGCCGCATAGCTGCAAGCTGCTCGACTACCTGCTTCGGCTGAACTTCGAAAGGCCTGACAAGTCCCCGGACGGGGATAAGTTGCATGGTTTTCTTTTTCAAGAACAAACGCTCCCTCTGTTCCGGCTTCAGCAGGCTATCAATAACCTCTGGCGTGCTCTGTTTCACTGAAGGAACAAGCCTGCAGGGCCTTCAGCTCTTCAGGCTGGTGAAAATTGACTCCGTACTCGGACGGAACATTTCAAGAACAAGCAGACCCAGGCGTTATAACATGTATCATGCCCACTTGTCGCTCGACAATGTATTTCAAAGTCTACACCAGGGGTTTTGAAATGAGCTGTAGAAAACACGAGCTTCACCAGAAGTTTTGTTGTTGACGATTTCTCTATAAGATCGCTTCCTTCCAAGCTTAGATAAAAACGTAACCGCTCTCATATAGAGGTCGAACCTCCTTCACACACTCTCACCCGACCCCAACTTCTCACTAGACCCCAACTTCTCACTATCTTCCACACTCTCACTCCTCACACGTTTACCCCGCCCACATGCGCCTCATCGCCCTATTACCCGCCGCCCTCACCCTCTCCGGGGCCTTCGCTCTTCCGGGCGGTTCCGGGGGTAGGGGAAACCTTTCAAGTAGGCCAACCGACCCAATGACGGGGTTGCTTAAAGGCCTCGGCAAGCTCCAACTTTGGCCAGTACGTCTCCAGGATACCGCCTTTAGCTCCCCCTGTCGTGCTGATGTTTCCCAATTGTCACCAACACAAATAGTGACAAATATCCGGGGCCTCCGGCGGACCGGAACTGCACCTATGCAGGGAGCATCCGCATCATGCCGGAAAGCCCGGACCTTTATCAACAGGCCGAGTCCCTGCAACCTATGTCGGGCAGCCGAACGAACTGGGAGAGTAAGTCACTGCGTCCCCTCTTCAGGTATCGGTCCGAAATGTGGATAAAGCTGAAGGATACATTTTCGTACTCCAGATTCACCTTCGTACCCAACAACGGCAGCGGCAGCGGTTTCGCAAGACCAACGGCGCGCCTCGCGGTTGTGTTCATCGCAACTGCCGTACAACCACTGAGCTCATCAACATCAAGTACCTCTATAACACCGTTATGGACCTGTTTATCTATATACTTCTAGGTCTTCCCACCCACGAATGGCTGCTGATGGGTCGTGAGATGTGTTACGTAGGGCAATCCGAGGTATTGCTT